>VWZY01008197.1:70804-97731 GCA_013399075.1 Chloroceryle aenea
CGCCGAGCCGGGGCGGTGCGCGATGATGACTCCTCTCCCTTCCCCGTTAGGAGCCGCTGGGCGCCGACCGCAGGAGCAGGGCCCCCGTCCGAGCTCTGAAGCAGCCTCTCCCCGGCAGCCCCGCGGCCGTCACCGCCGGGGACCACAACTACAGCCTGGGGGGGCAGCGGGAGGCGGATTGGTGGCTGCCGCCTGCCGCTCCGCAGGAGCAGCAGCTCCCTCCGGACAGCAGAGTCCCGCACACCCACGGGCCCAGAACGGTGGCAAACACCCTTGGGGAGCTGGTGGAGAAGCAGCAGCTGTCTGAGGAAACCGTGNTCTCCCTTCCCCGTTAGGAGCCGCTGGGCGCCGACCGCAGGAGCAGGGCCCCCGTCCGAGCTCTGAAGCAGCCTCTCCCCGGCAGCCCCGCGGCCGGCACCGGCGGGGACACCAACTNCACAACTACAGCCTGGGGGGGCAGCGGGAGGCGGATTGGTGGCTGCCGCCTGCCGCTCCGCAGGAGCAGCAGCTCCCTCCGGACAGCAGAGTCCCGCACACCCACGGGCCCAGAACGGTGGCAAACACCCTTGGGGAGCTGGTGGAGAAGCAGCAGCTGTCTGAGGAAACCGTGCGTTTGCTGCGGGCCCAGTTTTCAGGTACTGCCGGGGGTGTTTGCTAAGGCAGAATGCTTCGGGGGCCATGCTCTATTGCCGGCTCTGTGTGTTTGTTCAACTTCATGGCATCCGTAACCCCTTGACTGTTAAGACTCCGAAGTCCAATGCTGCAGCTTGAAGGCTTTGTGGTGTGTAGGTCTGGAATGCAGCAACCAATCCTGCAAAGAGTTAAAATCTCCCTGAAAAAATCAAGTACCTGAGGCTGGCTATGGTGCTCAGGTCAGACCTGTAACTACCAGGATGTTAAATGAAACTGTGTCACCATTCTGCTACCGCTGAGGGATGCCGCAAGAATACAGTGTGTTTAGCTAGGAAACACATGTCTTTTGTGCTCTCCAGAAGTGAGCTCTGTTAACATTAATAATATAAGTGGGAGGAACCATTGCATACTGAGAATTAACATCTTCTGGACTTTTCCAAGGCCTTTGACACGGTCCCCCACAACATCCTACTTGCCAGTCTAGAAGAGATACAGATTTGATGGGTGGACCATTCAGTCCATAAGGTGCTTCAGCACCAAGTGGTTCCAGAGCCCGCCTTGCTGCCTCGTGTTCTGCAGTGTCCTCCTCTGTGAAGTTATTTCTTTGCTTTGCTAAAAATGACCTCTTATTTCTTTTTAAGCAGATTTGCCTTGTGCATTGCACAGCTGGATGCAGGTGGCAGAATACTCACTGGAAATGAGGCAGTTTGCTTGTGTTCTCCACCTCTACCACACTAAGGCCTATGATTATTTACGGAAGATTTTTCCCCTCCCTCATCCTTGCAGCCTGACAAAGCAAGTTTTTTATCCATTTGTTCATTCTGAATGTATTTCCAGGTACTTCTGTAGAAATAGGTGTAACAGATCTGTGCCAAAACCATTCAGCAGTAGCAGTTTTCCCCCTGCTTTGTTGTAACAGAAGCAGAATGGAAGGCAAATCTCGAGAACTATCAACACCGCTCATCTCAGAGAGCTGTTTTGTGTGTTCCAGCATGAGAAACACACGTTTCTCACGTTGGCCATTTCAGAGTAAGTGTGGAGTTTGCCGAGTATTCCCAGATGAGTGTGGGTGTGAGAAGGACACAGCGGTTGGAGGGTCTGTATGTGTTTTACTGTTCACCGAGGAGGAAGGAGAAAGATGAAAAAGCAGAGGTTCTTCACTGCATTGGCACATGCTCTTGCCACGTTCTGTGCAGCACAGACTTGTGAGAATGGAGGGATGAGCCAAATAGTGGAACGAAGGGCAAATAACAAGTAAGGTCACCTAAAAAGCAGCAGCAGGACTCAGCAACAGGAGCACCTGCAGTACTCCCAAGGAAGGTGCGTTAGTTCCATCCGTGGTCAATACTTCTGCTTGGCTCCCCATCAGTAGGGTGTGAGAAAAGAAACTCAAGACTACTCATGCAGGGCTGCTTGCCTTACACTGCGTCAGCCTGCTCTGCCACTCTGGAGATGGCTGACTGACTCCTGTGTGGTAAAAAGTGTTGACTGTTGCTTAAGTTTTCTCAGAATCCCATCTCCTGATTGCATCCTCCCTTTTTTTTTGTTTCCAGTTGGCTGTCTAATAAGGAGTCTGCTGCAGGCTTCAGCAACGACGTTTTTCTCTGCCTTCAGGAAAAGGTAGAGAGAGGGGAAGAGGCCTACTGCTGCTGCACCCTGATGATCCAAGACACATCCCTGCAGAAGCAGCAGGAGTGGGACCCGCAGACCCAGAGGCCGACAGGGTTTGTTGACTTGGGAGCAGGTGTCCTTGATGCTGACGAAGCTCCGCTGGCCTCAGAAGCGATAATCATCATGGCAGTTGGCATCTCAATTCCCTGGACAGCTCCACTTGGCTACTTCTTTGTGAACAGCATGACCGGCCACTTACTCGCTCAGCTGCTTCGTCATGCCATCAATAAGCTGAACAACATTGGCGTTAGGGTGCTAGCTGTGACGTCGGGTGCCACCGCTTGTGGTACTGAGACTGCCAGAGCTCTGGGAATCAGGATAGAGCCCGAAAGGATTCAGTGCACCTTCCGGCATCCGCCCGGCTCTGCTCACAGCATTGCCTACTGCTTTGACATTTGGCAGGCACTCCAGTTGATAAGGAATGCTCTGCAGTGCTTCCAGAAGATGGAGGGACTGAGTGACACCGTGCAGTGGCAGCACGTGGTGGAGCTGGCAGCTTTGCAGGAGCAGAGGGTATTAGAACCGTGCAGCCCCAAGTCAGGGAGACTTGGGAGTAAGGACAGTTACCACCTGAAGGTCAACCTTGCTACCCTGTTGTTCAGTGAGGGTGTTGCTGATGCTCTGGAACACCTCCAGGAGCTGGGCCTGGCCTCCTTCCAGAACTGCAGCGGTACTGTCAAGTTTGTGCGTTTGATAAGCCATCTATGTGAGGTATTTCATGGCAGAGGTTCCTATAGAAGGGGATTGAAGGGGCCTTTGCTAGCTGGAAATTATACCAAAATAAGCCACCTCTTTAATGAGGCCCAGAGCTTCTTTGTCACCTTGACAGACTCTAGGGGGAGATACATAATTAAGAGCAAACGCAAACTAGGATTTCTGAGTTTCTTGCTCAATGCCGAAAGCTTCAAGTGGCTCTACACCAACTCCGTGTGTTCAGAAGGCACTCCTTCCCACCACCTCCTGACCTATGCCTTCAGCCTTGACCCATTGGAGCTATTTCTTGGGGCCCTCCAGGAAGCCTGTGGCAGCAGCAGGAGCCCCACCTGCACCGTCTTCCAGGCCGCTTACCGCAAACTTCTGGCCAGCTACAACCTGGCACCAGGCTCACCATGCAGTGGTGGCGGTGCCTTGTGCAATATGACCTCCATGGAAGTAGCCCTGTGTCGTTGGAGAGATCTGACACTTGGCAGTATTCGTGCTCAATATAACCCCTCACATGGGAGGACACCGGCAGCAGAGTACCTGTGCTGCTCGGGCCTTCTCTTGCACGGCTCCGCACTGAGTAACGCACTGACAGACCACTTGCTGCATGCACGGAGTGTCACCTGCACCGCAGGTTGCGTTGCCGAACAATTAGCCTCGGACTTGCAGTGCGAGGCTTGCCTTGCTTCCCTCTTTGAGTCGGCTGAGAGCAGGCTAAGGTGTGGGGCAGTGCTCTATGTAAAAAAGTCAGGTGGAGTGAGTCTGCCCTCGGCAAGTGTGTACCACATAACAAGCATTTTGGAACAAGTCCTAAACCGGTATAGCAAAGTAGGAGACAGCCACAGAAAAAACAAGCTATGGCATTTGTCTCTAGAAAGGGAAGTCTTCCAGGAGCTCGTGGGAGAAAGTTCCCTCTTCCCCACCCTTACGAACCATTTATTGGATGGGGAATTGTGCGTCAACAATCACTACACCATCTTAATAAAGGAAATAACACGGTGTTACTTGAACATCAGAACAAGCCACGCCAAACACCTGAACTTGAAATACCACTGTGGAAGGCATGGCTTGAAGAGACTGAAGGGAAACCATTTGTTGCTATCACCACCGGGCTGCTGTCAGACAAGCCAAACCCTCACATGGTCCTGAGTACTTGCTGCTGATCCAAGGATGGCTGTCCCCTGCTGAGGCACAGTGACGGGCCATGTCTAGGCAGCACAGGCGAGGAGACAACGTGGTGTCTTCCCATGATTTGGCCGGCAAAACCGGTGTTGATAAGTGGCGATGTGTTGGGCCACCCCAATCCATCTGATCAGAGTTCGGCTGAGCAAAGTGAGGAAGTTCATCCTACCCTGTGTTCCTCTAGTGGTCCTGCAAAGCAGTCACCTATTTCATGAGACTCGTGTGGCAGGTCAGGAGGAGCAGTGGTTGCTCAAGATGGTGGGAAAAGTGGCAGGAATAGTGCAGAGTGTCCCCTGGAGATGCTGGGTGGCTTAGGGCTGAGCATTCTTGCCAGGGTAAGGCTGATACATCTTCCGTGTGGCTGTGGAGACTCTATGTGCTGACAATTTGGTTTCACCAAAGCCGATCTGCTTTAGAAAAGCTGGAGGCAAGAAAGCTCACAGAGCTTTTCCTCACAGAGGAAATAAAGATGTGAAAACAGCACTCGAGTTGTACACAGGCTCTAGTCTCCACTCCTATGTGCCTCATCAAACAGCTAAATAAGCTGTTAAAAGTCTGGATGCCCTGGAGGGGGCACTCTGCTCTCAAACTGCACCCCTAAAGCCCCGTGTTTTATAAGTGAGGTGGTGGATACTTGGCAGAGAGGCTGATGTCCTTGAAGGCAGAAGGGCAGCACTGAGGCTGTGATCAGGCTGTTGCACCCAGCAGTACTGAGGGACACTGACACTCTCCTCTCTGGGCAGGAGTCCCCAGCCAGCAGCATCTGGGTGTGCTGCAGCAGCATGAGCATTTTAGGACATGTTACATTAGTCCCATCAGGTCACCCACTAACTCTGCCATGTGGCCTCGTGCTCCCAGAGCTGACATGTGTCCTCCAGCATGAGGCGGCCTCCTTTTCAGATGTTGTTTCCACTGTTTATTTGAATCATAGATTTGATGCCATGAAGTAGGACAGGCTTCTTAAGTCAGATCATGTCTGTGGCAAGCAGGCTGGCCTGGTATGCAGAGCTTTAGCTAGAACAGCAAAGTTTGGCATAACTGCTCCTAAACGGCTTCCCCTTGCCATGCAGAACAGCAGTTGTATCCACAGAGATGGAAGGCAACTATTTCCCACAAAACTCTGGCTGTTCAGTTACTTTTGAGCTGCATGTTGGAGATGGGATGAAATAGGGTGATCCACCATGTCCAAGGCAGATAGAATATTCAAGGTGCCATTCTGCCTACCAGTGGCTTGACAAAACTGTCCCTGGTTGTTCTGAGTTTCTCCTCCTCAGTCCCACTCGCTCAAGGGGGGAGCAGAGCTGCTGTACCACAGAACTTCAAGCATTATTTGCTGGGAGGAGCAACCCAAAACTTCTGAATGTTGTGGGTTGGGTTTTTTCCCAGTCCAATTACCTGTGCAAAAAGCTGTGTTGAAGCCATTGCTGCACTAGAGCCATTTCAGCTACAAAAGACTCTACAGGAACTATTGCTCTCTCCTATATATGTGATTTTTAGGACAGCTGGCAAAATGCTGCTGAAATCCCAGTGATAGATTGGTTGCAACATTTGCATTTGCCTAATTTTCCAGCCCCAGTATAAACCGAGCCATAGGGAAAAGGCACTTTTCTTGCTGTGCAGATTTTTTGGCTGGATGCAAGTTTGCTGCCACTTCTGGTTTACATCTGAAGGAGCTTGTCTTGCTCAATTCATACTCAGCCTCCTCCTGAAGGAGAAGCTCTTGCACGAAGACCCACGTGAGCTCCTGGCTGCTGGAGTGAAGCTGTGAACATGGGTGCTTGCATTCTCCACAGCAACTCCTTGCTCAGGTGTTCACCATCTTCCTCTGAAACACCCTCACCCTGGCTAGCACCACACCTTCCATAAGGTCCATACAAACCCACCTCGAAGCCACTTTGAGCACCTCATTCCTTCTCTCAACCCTCTGCTGCAGCCTAAAGTAACAGGCACCCTTCTCCTGCAGCAGCTGGTGTGCTAGGGAGGAAAAGCTCCCTCCAGCAACATCTCTTATTTGCTCAACATCCTACCAAAGCTAAAATTCCCTGACAATTGATGTTATGCTACCCTTACCAAGCTGCTAAAAAGAGCTGAATGTAGGAAGCGCGTGCACAAAAATAAAGCCAGGTTTTACTTTGCAGAAACAAACTACAATCTCTCTTAACTGACTTGGATTCCTCAAGGCAACTGAGCTCTAGCTTTGCAAGAGCTGCTCACAAACCCCCTCCCCCCGGAGAGACATAAAAAGACACAAATGCCAAGAAAACAATTCACTGCATCTAAAAAGCAGTCTAAGGCTCTCAACAAAGCTTTGTCTCAAGGGTTTTTGCCTGGTGGTCCTATGAAGCTCTGTGCAACACCCTGATGGCTCCAAGGGTGCTGCAGAATAGCCTTGCAGGTCTTTCTCAATCTGAGCCAAACATTTCCCCAGCCAATGCACATGAAAAAAATAAGTTTTCTCGCTAAAGAGCTCACAAGAAACTGAGAAATTATCCCACGGGCTCAACTCCCTGGTGTTGTCTTGGTTCATGCATTTTGGCCCTTTATCAACCATGCCATGAATTGCTGGACGGGACGCTGTGCCAGCAGCCAAGGGGTTGTATCTCAGGGAGGATTCGATCTTGTATTGAAAGTCCAAGCCAGTACTTGCATCAGAAGTGGGCCGAGTGCTAACAGATTCATTTTGATCATTTGAGTGAAAAATCTTCTGTGTGTATTTGTCAGTGCTGAAGGAAGCGAGTGTGTGTGTGGAAAATAAATCAATCGTATTTATGGAATAGTATAAATGTTTATTTTTTTCTTTGTGATTTATCTGACCATTTCATTTGTACAATATAGAAAAGTGTATTCTTTGAATAGGTCTAGTAAATATAAATTTAATTTTTTCTACTTTCAGATGTAAATAGAACTAGAAAATGAACCCTTGCCCCATTCCCAATTATTTTTATGTAACTGGATGAACTCGATGGTAAATCTTGTCCAGCAGTTTGATGCAAATGGCTAAGGAAGTAAAAAAAAAAAACCCAGCCCAATTCACACATTCTACACCAGAGAGAGGGAAGAGAGGAATCCAAGCTTAATATTTGATAAAGCTTGTTCAAAACAAAATAGGAGAACTAAAAGTATTTGATTGCACCTTCAAAGTCTTTACAAGCAAAATATTCTCAAGCAATACCATCATACATAATTACAACTGTAATCTAAATTTCACAAGTGTTTCTTTTTTTTTGCACACCGTATATAAATACACGTCACAAAAGGTGCAATTTAAAAGACATGGAATATATACAAAATTAACACGGATTGAAGTCTAAACAAAAGAAGGCATGTTGAAATCTGAAAAATAGCAGAAGTAGGGATTACTTTATTCACTTACACTAATTTACATTTATACAAATCTTACCAGATGTTCTATGTTAGGTCACTAGAAGTAAACTGAATATCCTCACTATCTACATGTAAAGTTACTGCACTGATGTTTTCAGTCAAACCAAGTCCTAATTGTGACCAAAAAAATCAACCAAAAAAAGGCATTTACTTACTTGAGAGGTGGATTCCCTTTGCAGAGATTACAAATACACTCTCTTTTTACGCTCAGGGAGATGTTAACAGCAGACAGGGCTGATGTAAATAGATGGTGACTGACAAGTCCAACCTGGTCTGCAAGGGCCAGTCAACCAGCCTGTCACCGTGGCCTGCTGCCTCCCAGGCCCTTCCTGACCCTGAGGCATTTTGAGGGGGGTCAAGGACTTATGCTGGGTGCACAGGACTGTGGGTGAAGATAAGGAGTGGAAGCATCCTCCATTCCTCCATTCCTGGTGCCATCACCCATGTAGGCACTTAGCTCTGCTGCTGGTTTGCCTAGCCCTGACCTTTCCCCAGCTTGGCCCTGCGAGAAAACCTGGAGGAAGAGCTCTGCTGCATTGCTCTGTATTTACAGTTTTATACAAGGAATATAAAATCCCTTTTGGAAAACCCTAGCTAGTTCAGGCTGTATGGAGACACCCAATAAAAATGGCTGTGAATAAACATGGTTATGGACGTTCACGCTGAGTAACCTACCAGGCTGATTTTGTGAACAAGCTCCACTATCACAAATGTGATCTGAGATTGCCTGTAACAAATGCTGAAAAAAATTCCCCTGCCCGGGTCAATACATAGCTAGAGATGACTCTTCCTGCCCACCCACCCCCTTGCTTTCGTGTCAAAGGATCTGTACATCTGTTTTCTAGCAGTCCTGATTCTGTGCTGACATCTCTCTGACCTCACAGTCATTCTAAGTAATACTATAAAAAACAAACAAACAACCACTTTACGTAAACTGCCAACGTGCGGAGAAGCAGCATCCTGAAGACCCACAATCAGGTTGAACATGATCCCTACCTGAGTTTGCAAGTCAATTTGGATGCAGATTGTCTCAAGTCCTCATTAAGACAACTGTGGTTCCACCATCTCCCATGACCTCGGCTCCTCACGACTTAAAACGCTTCTCCAGGGTTACAGCTTGAGCCTAGAAAATACGGGATTGCACAGTCCTGCCTCCAGTGAGGGATTAAGCCAGTGCAGGGCTCTGACAAGCCAAGCTCCACCTAAGCAACGGCATCCATCTGCTGCACGCTTAGGCAACACCGCACACTAGGCAGACAGGCTGGCATCGTGGCGTGGCTCCTCTTCCTCACTTTGGAGGACAGGCCACACTGTCTTAGCCTTTGAGTTCCAACTAAAGAAAACATCTGAGCTCTCAGCCATGTTTCTGTTGAAAAGTTCCCATTGATTCCTCCTTCCTCTGAATCCCCTGGGTCCCAGTCCAGCCAGATTCTCCACCCCCTGCCCAAAGGTAAACCTGCAAGCAACCCTTCTGTATTATTGCCTGTGTATTTCACAGTGCTTCTAAAGGAATGTGCTGTGTCAGGTCCTGAATACCAGTACTACCTTCCATTGAGATGATCAGCTTCACACGCTTCCTTTCAGAGCTACCTGGAACATGCTGACAGATCCTTGGTACAGGCCGACAGATCCTTGGTACAGGCCCATTGCCAAAAGCGTCGCCTGGCTGTTGACATCACCCATGTTTTCCTGTATGCACAAGGTGATGCAACTCCATACACTGTAAATAATATATATTATAATAATTTATATCTGCCCTTCAGGCAATTATTCCAGGGGAAAGGGGGAACATCTCCTTTTTAAGAAACCCAAGATAAAAGTCGTACATTAGGAAGAAAAACTGACCTTTAGGCATTGCCTTGAGTAGAAGAGGATATAGCTAAGATTTAAAACACTCTACATCATGTTATAAAAGATTTTCTTGTTTCAATCTTACTCAGGTCAATTTACAACAAGCACCAAATTAACAAATATTATTAAATCTTCTATGTCAAAGCAAAGTGTCCCTGTGCCTTAAGTGTTCTGTTCAGTCCGCTTTGTTGCGGCTCATGTGCATGAGTCAGCAGTTCATGGCACAAGGGTCACTTTTGGACTTCCCTGCAGAGTTTATAACTCTCATCAAACAGCGTCCGAACTCCTCCAGGACCATGCGTTCTGCTGCAGCTTTTGACTTGCCCATCTTCTCCGCTTGCTCTGCCTGGGCGAGAAGGCATTCACAGGTCGCATCAGCTACCTCCTTGGTTACAAACGTAAAGGGAAGCCTGAAACATAGAAAGATCCACTCACTCTCAGCAAAAAAAAACCACACAATGCACCTAACTCCAGAGCTGGAGTTTTTAGTACGAGGACTGATGATATTTCACTTGTTACATTGCTTCCAAGAGCCTTTAGACAACCAACGGGGAGTGAATAAGCCACGGTTACATTCAGATGAACTGGTGGGCTGCTGCACTTTGGTGCCTCCATTGATGTACGTTTTGAAATACTTTGAAAGGCCCAGGTCCGCTGAACAATTCTCCAGCTCAAGGAGTACATCCTCTCAGTAAATGGGACACACGTACATCGTGCGTTCTGTGAGCACATGGGTGGGCACGAGAAGACAACACTCGGTCAGACACTCGAACGCATCTTGGCATAACCTAGGTGCCACAGAAAGCACAGCTGCATGAACAAAAAGCTCAGTTTACCAGAATGTTCTTGCTCCTTCAGCTCACAGATAACGTTCAAGGATGACAGGGACATACCTGTCACCTACATCAGAAAAAAAACCCCACATTAGAAGCAACTGAAACAAGAGTGCGTTAACTTACTTCCCACCACCGCTGCTGAGTGCTGGCGTTGGCCTTGTCAGCAGATCTGAGATCTGGGAAGATAACTTGGTCTTTGCAGCAGTCTGCTGCTGGACCCTAACTTCTGCAGCATCTGCTAAATGCATCAGTGTCTTTCGCTCTGGACTTTCTTCAAAGTTTTTACAGCCAATGCATTTGCATATGGAAGAACACATGATTTTTGCCTGAAAGAAACAACCAAAACAGGAGAAACCAGTTGCAACTTTTTAACCTCTAATCAATTAGCCACTAGAAGAAACCTCCAAGCAGTAGTTTTCCATCCAAATTCTGATGTCAAACTGAGATGCCTTCCCAGAATGCATACTTGAATCAAACACCAATCGGTGGTTTCCCACTCATCCCTTTCTTCACCAGCCCACTGTTCCTGCCTGAATTTGGGTGGTTGAGCTATGAGAGAAGTCAGTCTGCCACTGTGTCTACATCCACAGACTGATCAGCTAGCTAATGCAGAACAACTTTTGTTGTTCCAAAAGTATGTTCTATCCCTGAGCACCTGCGGGATGCTGCTTCAGCTCCTCCTAAGGACTTGGTGCAGTCCATTTTTTTAGGAAATACTGCTCTTCAGTCAAAGACAAATCCAAGCCTGAGTTCGAAGTGGTTTAAAATTAAAGTGATACAACAGAAGTCCTCAATTTTGGTATATACATGGCTTTCTACACGCAAACCGCTGGAAGATAACATGACAGCAATAAAAAACCTTACAGCAATACAAAGAAGAGACAAAGCAAATCAGAGAAGTCGCAGCACTACAGGGAAGAACCCAGCACCTTTAAGATGAGATAACGGTTCATACCTCGTAACATTCGCAGTAGTTTTTGAGGCATCCCGAGCGTTTACAGTTGCACCCTTTGCTGTGTCTCCGATCTGATTCTCCTTCTTTTCCTTTCCCTATTTTGGGTTTGAAGGCTTCAGGGTTCCTGTCCAGGCAGGCCTGTCAACGCACACCCACAGTGTCAGTCAGTGCATGTGGTGAGCAGAATTTAGAGGTGCAATAAAATAACTTAAGCCTTGCACACGTGGGAGGAGATCAAGGCATTATACACCCACTCTGCCTCGTGCTGGAGCTTTGGAAGAGACAAGCTAAACAGCTTTCATCCCAGGGGGAAGAGGCCCCTCACCTTTATTGCTTTTTGCCTATCGTTTTCATGGTCCAGGTTGTTATAACAATTTGTACAGTTGCAGTTATTGCAGAATTCACCGTTTGCAAAACAATCGCAATACCTGTAACAGAAGATGCAGAAGGTGTTTGTAAACGTGACCGTTATGTTGGTGTTAGCACGGGTGGGAGCTTGTAGCCTGGTGACATGCACATGTTCCAGTAAGGGTCACCCGACACTCAACTCCAAGCGTACTGGCAGTATCGGCCTCATTGCAAAGCCCAAACCCTCTAGCACACGTCTAGTTCTGTCTAAAGACACAGGTATAGCTCAAGGGGGTCTGTTTGAGCTGACGTTCACACAGCATAGGTCCCCACAGCAAGCAAAGCTAACAAGAGCTTTTTCCATGTTGACTCCAAGGTGGCTGACCCACACCTTAAGGAGTAACAAGTGGTAGACCTCCTAGGTAAACAGGGAAACAGTCTGAATGAGGATAAAAGTTATCAAAGACTTTATAAAGGGACAAGTATGTGAATACAAATCAGCAAAACATTGTCAGGAAAAGCCAATCATATCGCCATACCTCTGCTACCTCCCACCAAAACCAAGATCTCACCGTCTCACCCATCAGATACATGGAAGCACCACATTCATCCTCAGCTCAAACATGGCTTTGGACCACAATAAACTCTGTCACATTTCAGTGCTTCCAGTACCACCTCCAGCTATACCTGGTGGAAACCGCTGACTTTCCAGTTGCTTTTCAAGTCCTGCTGGGACTAAATGTTCATTGGAATGGTCCTAGTTTCCAAAACAAACATCACCCAGCATCAACCCAGAGCATCAGTGAGCAAGTATCTACTCTGACTTCTTTGTAGAACAAGTTATGTGCTGACCCTCAACATCCATTTGGGAAAAAGCAACTCCCCTGACAGACAGGAACAAGTTTTACTAGAAAGCACTTCACAGACTCATAGAATGGTAGGAGTTGGAAGGGACCTCTGGAGATCAGAGAGTCCAACCCCCCTGCCAGAGCAGGGTCACCTAGGGCATGTCTCACAGGAACAGATCCAGGTGTCTCTTGAAAGTCTCACTTTTACCAAAGTGAATGACCTGTTGGCTTTGCACTGATGCCTGGCCATTTAGAGAGATAAGTACTGTAATCCACAAGAAAAAGGTTGTTTCTGAACAGCATTCTGACAGTGCAAAGCATTTTAAGTGATGTTATTCTCCCAGAATTTCTAGAGCATTCAGGAGCCACAGACTAAAATAAGTGGAAACCCCTAAACATCTATCGTACACCTGGCACCATGAAGTCAGTCATGTATGTTGTAAAACATCTGAAAAAACAGCTACACATGATCCCATCTTTGGTGCAAGAAAAAATGTTGAGGCCAGGAAGCACAGGGCACATCTCCCCACACAGAGGTGAGGTGCATGATAAGAAAAGAAACCTAAGCTGAAATGCTTAGATGCGCTTCTTCACTTGGGTTCAGATGCTGATGTACATTGACTAGCACATCACCGATTTCCTCTTCATTGTCTGGGATTCAGATACTCAAATTCATCCGTGGTTATCCCATCCTGATGATACTGGGGAAGTTGGGGTGGTTCAGCCTGGAGAAGAGAAGGCCCTGGGGGGTCCTTATAGCAGCTTCCAGTACATGAAGAGGAACTACAGGAAAGCTGGGGAGTGACTTTTTATAAGGGCACAAGGTGATAGGATGAGGGGTGATGGTTTTAATCTAGAGCAGGGTAGATTCAGATTGGACATCAGGAAGAAGCTCTTTACTCTGAGGGTGGTGAGACACTGGAACCGGTTGCCCGGGGAAGCTGTGGACACGTCATGCCTGGAAGTGTTTAAGGCCAGGCTGGATGAGGCTCTGAGCAACCTGCTCTAGTGGGAGGTGTCCCTGTCCCTGGCAGCGGCATTGGAACTGGATGATCTTTAAGGTCCCTTCCAACTCAAGCCATCCTATGATTCTATGATCCTGTTATTGTCCCAAAAATCAGTAAACTGACTTTGCCTCAGGTTAAAGAAACTCAGCATCTCCTCAGTTTAAGAAGCTTTTATGTCAAATTCCTACAAAGACACCGAATGGAACAGCAAAATATCTCCTGAGAACAAACAAGACTCAGACCTATCAGTGAAAAAATCACTTGTCTGTTCAGTCATTTAAGAAAAGATACACAGCACAGTTTTTCTGAACTACTATTGATGCATTTCACCAAAATAAACACCCACTGATGACACCCCAGGATGTCACTTCACTCCTAGCAACAACGAGGCAACTACAGCTGCTCAGTGGAATTGGTTCCACTGTGCAACAAGGCTGTGAAGTTAGAAATTTATTAAAAAACTAGGGTCCCTACAGCTCACAGGAGTTGCAAAGTGACACAGGCACTGCAACCTCTCCACTAACACCACCACCAACCTTAAATTAACATCTAGACACAACAATTCTGGCTTAAAAGTGTTATATTCTGATAATTGGTATAAATTTGTGCTGTTGAAAATAAGGCTTAAAAAAAAACATACCCAAACTGTACTTACAGTTTCAAACACAGAGACTTTGTACAATTGCAAGGCTTCCTGGGGCGGTTTGCAGATTCAGAAGGAATTATTCTGTGGAGGGGAATGAAGTGCATTTATATACACACATACTGTTTTATCAGTTTGTATTTTAAATTCAAGGAAATAGCTCATAATAAAAACCTTTTAAAAAATCCTTTATATGCCCCTTGTATGAGGTTTTTGGCTGACTGTGTTTAAGTAACTATTACAAAGAGAGCCTTTCCAACCCAGAAAGAGCTCTACATGCAGGTGGAACCAAGGGACACACAACGTGATTGTGGTTTTTCTTTTGTTCTAACTAGAATTATAAAAAAAATCCAATCCAGCAAGCAAATAAACAAAATAAAACAAGCAAACAGAAAACCCCCAGCTCTGGAAAAATAGTTAAGCCAGCCAAATATGGTATTCAGTTTATAAATAAATTTTCTATCAGACAGTTTTTAACTGCTCTTAAAACTCATATTTTAAGCCAGTAATCACCTTTGATGAGATTCCCTCCATCCCTATCCATCAATTTATGTTTGTAATACCAAGGAGATTAAACCAAACCCATTTGTTTGAATAGCTGCATCTGGATTTAGGATTAAGTTTGCATCAGCTGAGGATGCAGCAACAAAAAGCACTTTGGCATCTATGACTTCTAGCAGACAGTAACACAAAAGGACTGTCCCCCGAGCCAAACTCCAACAGCCCAGCTCCCACCCTTCTGACTGAAAGGCCACCCTTCCTTATAATTGGAATGAAAGAAAATGCTCATTTGCTGGTTTTTTTTTGTTGGTTTTCCTTTGCAAAACACTCACCCATTGAACGGTAGCCGTGCTTGGGACTGGATACTCGATGTCCCTGTAAAGCCAGTGTTGCTTGCTATAGATACATACGATGATTGTTGTAGCTAACAACACAAAAAGGTGAATACATAACATAAATTAAACCATAAACAAGAGGATGTGTAGCTGGTCTTTTAATTACTTTTCCAGATATTGCGATAAAAATAACATGTTGGCAAGCACAGGTTTAGGTATTTGTAGAATCTGGACCAGGCAGCAACCTCTTGCCTTTAGACTTCATACAGAAACATTATTTTAGATGATTTTTTTTTTACTCTCTTACGGTATCTACAGCAATACAGCTAACACAGAAATGTTCAGACCACAATAAAGTGATCTCATATGCTCATTTTCCCCCTTCTTTTCCTAAGTGGCCCTGCCTCTATTACAGCAGGATCGCGTCTTGCACAGATTATTTTAGTAGCTTTCTTTTCTTTGAGAAGCTGCTCACTACAGAACTTAAGCGAATAAAATGATTTACATTCCCACTTCTCTGCATACCTGGACCCACAGTTTGTTCTTCACCGTAAGACCTCGTGAGAACCTGCCAAATGACCATGTTTTGGGCTACCTTCTTTCATACTACCTACGCACAGCCATTTTCTCCTGCTGGGACAGGTTGGCACATAACCAGACATGGACCTACTGGGGCCAGGTTGTGTCTGGTACATAGAACCTCTGAGGACAGCTCCAACAAATGGCATCATTTAGTTTAAGGTAAAATTTGTGGAAGCAGACTGGAAGGACATGGTCAGGCTGTAGCTGTGACAGAACCAGAAGGGAACCAGAAGTGAGACTGGTACCAGTAACGGCACAAGCTGACTGAGGCCTTGTTTGGAAAGATTGGCCTGACAAACCTTCCACAGAACTTTTCTTTTATTCTGCTTTGCATTCTGAACGTTGGTCTAAACCCTAGACCTAGGTTAGTGTGACTGGTACCCCCTGGCAATGTGGTTAGCATAATTAACACCAGTTTAGAATGCAAGCAGCTGTTCTCTGTGACTGACTGGCTCCCACATTTGTTCCCTTTCTCCTCATTATCAAGCACTGAAAGTCATGTGAACCAAGTAGACAAACCAAACAGATTCCTTCTTCTCTTCGCTACTGGCCTCTATTGCCCTGGGCACCAAGCTGATTGCTCCCTTCCTTACTGGTCTGGGGCACCCAGTCAAGCAGTTGATGGTGATGACTGTCACACAACACGGAGGTGTAGCAGCACACCAAGCACCCTCTGGAAACCAAGCACAAGTCCCAGGCGAGGAACGTGGACCAGAACTGCTGCTGGACAGGGAAACTCATGACCCTCCCCATGGGCAGGGACCCCTCCACCATCATCTGCCTCCTCTGAGGGGTAAGTGAATGACTTGTGATTTTTTTATATGTTTTTTGAGTCTAGCTTATGACTGTAAGGTTGAGAAAGCAAACCATTAAGATGTGACCCAATCTCCAGAGGGTTTAGATGTATAGAAATTATAAGTTGTATTACAAATTCTGGACTATTCTACTTATAAATTTATACCACACTGATTCTGCTTATAGAAATCCTGTGGTACTCTGAGTATAAATTCTATGCTATTCTCATCAAAAACTCCCAATTTAGTGCCATCATCGTTCTGCCAAGGGTCCCTAAAAGGAACTGGCTGTCCTCTTAGTGTCTGGTGACAGCTGAGCAGCAAGAACCTTTAAGAGGAAGGCAATATGTTCCACAACAGCACTATTCCCTTCTTTATCTCTGGGTTAACACCATACCTGTGTGACATACTGAGCTGGAAGGACTGCATACCCAACGTTTCCTGTGCCAGGTGCTGGTGCCAGTACAGTGCCCGGTGGGAGGTTAGTAAGGTTGGGCTGTATCTGTGGCAGTGGAGTGGCTGGCATAATAAGTCTTTGTTGGGGCTGACTGGTAGTAACTATCTGGGAAGTTGGGTTTATTGGTTTGGGCACCACCTGCAGAGAAAAGAGGTCTTGATGAAATTGTTTTGTTGATTCAGAATGCACTCTTATTAATAGAACGCTTCATTACGGTGTTGAAACTGGACTTTTTTTTTTTTCCATCCAGCCACAACAAGTCAGGAAGATGCTGTTTGCCTTGAGACTCACCTGTTTCACAGTCTGTGCTGGCACAATGGGGACAGACATCCTCACTGGGGTCGCATTCACCACCACTGGCTTTGCTAGTATCAAAAAAACACCGTCACATTAACATTGTATTAATCACATTATTCAAAGTTCACAGTTCAGCCTTCCAGAACTTCACATGCACATAAGACAAAGGTGCTAATTACTGTAATTATGTGCTGAGATTCGTTGATTGAACTCATGACACATAATGCTTGTGGCTAAAGAACACCTTTAAAGCCAGAGTCTGGGCACGTTTCACAGCAGTGCCTTAAAATCCAGCTTGGGTGCTGAGCTCCTCTGGACACTGGATTTCCCTTGTCAAGAAGGGAATACAAAACCCACAGCTTGGCTTGAAATCTTCTTCCATCACAGATCCAGAAAGCATGGAGAGAAAACAGCAGAAACATCTGGAGCTTCTAAAGTATTTTACACGGATAGGATCTTCATGTTGCAGGAGCTTAGGAAATATGTTTGTGGGCTGTCCCAGCTACACACTTTTCATACAGAGGATCTGGGACTTGCCACAAGTCACCCACAAAGCTGATAAACTTAAAATGCTTCCAAGTGTCAAGTCCAACTACAAAGCAGTTTGGCACGCAGGGGCATCCTCACGTACACACCCAAGGGTAACAGTAGAGTATGAAGTTTATAGGAGTTGACTACAAAACCAAATCCAGCTGGCAGTCCTGATAGATCTCTATTACATACTCATTTTATTCCATACAAAACAAACACAGAAAAAAAACAGCAAAGCAAGAAAACCTTACTGTAGGCAATACATTAGCCCCAGTGCTTACCCTGTTGAAGAGGCTGTGTGTTGGTACTGGGATTTTGACTGGCCGATTGGGTTGAACCATTGGCTGTTGTGGCAGTAACGAGTCTGACGTAATGAAACTTGCTGCCAGGTACCTGAATCTGCTGAACATTGGGTGCAGTTGCCAAGGGAATAATTGTCTTAAATTGAGATGCACCCACTCCTCCTACAGTAATGGTCTGCACTGCTGATTTAACAGCCTGTTAACCCAACACAGAGAGCACAAAGTTACTTGTACAAAAGCAGAAAGAACATCAGTGTGTTTATTCCTCAGTTCATTAAGTCAGCGGCTTGTTTAATCCATTTGTATCCTCAAAAAGCAAGTCAGTTATCCCCCATTTTTGCTCTGAACGTAATCCAGAAGGGATTAAATGCCTCTCAACAGCTCAGAGCAAACTCCATTCCATTTCCAACAGGACACCAAACTACTATCTACACAAGCAGGGTGACTCAGTTCACATCCCCAGATACATCATCTGCAAAAACCACTTCAGGCGACTGCAGAGAAAATTGCTCAGTTTGTATCCAAAATCAAGCAATGAACAGAAGTACAAACCAGTAACGAGCGAGTGTTTCTTTTATCTGTACGCTACCTGTTTGACAATGGCAGCTTTTCCCAGCCCAGCCTGGCTGACAATCCTAAACCTTGGTGTATTCCTTTTTCTCCTTCCATCTAATTACTTTTGGAGCTCAGTTTTTTATTCCCAGTAACTTTTACTATCAGCATTAAATGTGTCATTGTCTTGGGCATTAAATGTACTCAGTATCTTTTACTGTCAACAGTAAATGTATCGGTGTCCTTGGCATTAAATGTATCACTATCTTTGGCATCAAGTTTTAGTGTTAAATTAGGTTGATAGTATGATGTGACTAATTAGAACATTTTTCCCATCTTTCAGCAGGTACAGGACTGAAATCTCAATTTGCATATATTTCACTGGAAATATAAGCCAAGTCTTTCAAAAGAAGGTGTTTTCTTGGGGATTTTTTTTTTTTAATATCCTGAAACCTCAACAATGCAGAGCAATTAAAAATTGGCATTCTCTGCAAGCATGGTGACAGCCTAAGCGTTATCACCGGGAGACCAGCACGGGCAAAGTTCCTTCTAGCACACAAATTAGTGGCTGCCGTGCAGGGACAAGCAGGTAAATTGTAAAACAGAAGTGACAGTTCCTCTAAGGGTGCATTCCTGAGCCCGGTTAAGACAGGTAAGCCCCTTGTGAGATAGCTTTGGCTCAGAACTTGGTACATACGCTGCACAGCCATCACCATTTTGTCGCTCAGGGTGCTTGCATCAGAATGACTTAGCCTTTTAATAACTGATCCAAAAAGAGAATATTGCCAGGTTGTCTGGAAACAAACCCACAAAGATGTCTAATCGTGCTGTTGTCCGTGTCCCCATAGCAGCATTCCTGTATCAATAACCTCTATCAGTAAGTGGCAAAGTGTGTCCGAGTCTCTGGTGTTGTGCTGTGCATGCAATTGTGTCAAGTCCTTGCTATATCCACACTGGTTATTTACACTCAGATGAATCCTTTCACATTTACTAAAACAGACACTGAGCTAGAAAAAGATTCACCTAAGATTCCAAAAGAGGAAGAAGGTAAGAACTGCTCTTTTTAAGGAAGGTCAGTTCTTTTATTTCTGAAAACAAAGCAATTTATTGCAGCTATTATGGAACCCCCAATATTTTCATAGAAAGGAGATAAAAGAAAGGAGTCATTTCTAATTCTGTGGGTTCTCAGAACAGGGTGTCTTGCTTATGCCAACCTCTACCACGAGCATATGAACTCCACTGGTGCAAACCTGGAAACCAGTCCTAGTCAGAGGGACGGACGCACCAGTAGAAGAAACAGAAACACCCAAAGAACCTTCCTTGTGTCACTGGGAGCCTTTCAGATGACTCGGAGGATTTGGTATCCAGAGATGAAAATCTGCAGCAGGTGGGGCTTTCCAGGTTGGAAAGCTGCTTTCTAACAGTGAGCCCTTGTACAGGCTTGCGATGGTTTGCAGCCCTCAACTGAAGAAGCACGTGCTCCTCGGGGCAATGCAATCACCATTCCAAGAACCCCTGATGTTCAACACTCCAGCTTCCCACAAGTGACCGGAGAGAGCCGTGGCAGAAGACAAAGGAAAGTCAGTCTGTACCTGGGTGGTTGTGTGGTTGACTATAGTCTTCCCAGGGGAGGAGGGTGCTGACTGCTGCATTGTGAGGATCTGCTGTCCTAACGCTACGTTCAGCGGGACGCCCACCGTCTTCTGGGGGGAACTGGGAGGCTGGGAGGCCACTGACACCACTGTTAGCTGCTTGGAAAAACAAAGAAGCTGTTTAAATCTCTGCACGGGATACAAGACCATGTAAATATACATTGCCCTCCTCCTGAAACTACAGTTCTCCACCAGTACAAAGAGTTCCTTCTGCAAATAAGGGCGCTGTATTTCATCACATCTCACATGGGTCTGCTGTGCAACAACAGCTCAGACACATTAGAAACTGCAAAGCATTGCTGGTTCCCAGAACGAGTACAGCTGCTATGTTTTGGATTCTAGGGGGTTTGGGGGTTGGTTCTGGTTTGTTGTTCTGGCTTTTCTTTTTCTTACTGTTTTGTTTGGTTGGGCTTTTTTTTGTTTCATTTGTTTGTGTTCTGTTTTGCTGGGGTTTGTGTTGCGTTTTGGTGGGGGTTGGGTTGGGTTTTGGTGGCATGGCATTTGGTTTTGGTGGGGGTTGGTTTTTTTCCTGGTTGGTTGTTTTTTTTAAGGAAACTGGCCAATTCAAGTCTGAGCATTGTCAGGCTGGAATTTTCTGAGTAAGAGCTTCGCCATAAACAGAAATTTTAAAGGAGAGCTGTGGGAATAAAACCCCAAAACATAAAATCTCACCTTACACTACTGATCCAGCTGAAGTACAACACCACCAGAATTTTCAAACCTGCTTTCCAGATTGCTGTACAGATCCAGTTTTCTGACCAAATTACTGCAGAGTGTAGCGTTGTAACACTCTGTCCTATCCCTTTGAAGGCTGTTTTTCTACTTTTTGTTCTGAACTTCCTTCTTTGTTTTAACAAAACTTCAAATTTTTAAAACCATTTGCTTTGAAAAGCTACTTAGAAAGACTTATCTGCAGTAAATCCAAGATGGAACCCTAAGGAGTCTTTTCACCCCCACCTACTATTAATTTTGAGTCTAGATTTTAGGTTTTGTTTTTTTACTTCTTCCTCACGTTGCTTCCCTCACTAATAATTCTCAACCACAAGTCCTTCACCCCATTTGCAGAACAATCCATAGCTAAAGCACAATCAAACTAAGAGAATTCTTTAATCTGCGGGTAGTTTTTATACATGATATTTAGTTTGCATGCATCAAGCATCTTGCCCCCACCCCAACTTCCTTTCTCTAGCAATAATCCTCAAGACAGTTTTACCATCTCTAAAATCTAAGAGTCACCACAACACTCATCTGTAATGCAGCGTACAATGGATGAGTTACCTTTCTATCTGTCACCCACCCGTGCCAATCTCCAGCTCTGTATCTGTCAAGGACCACTGCAAATCTTGCTGACTTCAGCTGCGAAGAGGGAAGATTGAATAGCTATGCAGCAGCGCGTAACTGTTACTAAGTGCTGACCTATTCACATCATCGAGGTTCCCTTCTTAAAAAGCCTGTTGATGTTTTATGAAGCAGTAAAAGAAAATAGTTTGAGAACTTGGCTAAGAGTGAACAGCCCCTCCTGGAATAGATGCTGAGGGAATGTCAAGAAATGGAAGGAATGGGCAACTAATGCAGGAATGCATATTTACTTAAAACCACAGTAAGGCAGCTAATTAAAGACAAAAAAAATCTAGGTTAGGTCATTATCACAGGACGTGGCGATGTGCAGTGGAGACTCTGGAGCAGCAGGGCCACGAACAGCTTGCAGCAGAGACACAGAGCGCTCCATTCAGACCATGTGGAGGAAGGACAGAAGGCTGCAGCCAGTCAGGTCCTTACCTTGTTAGGGGATTTGAGTGGTGAGATAGCTATTTTATTCGGTGTCTGTTGCGTGGTTGTACTCAAGGATGATCCAATGACTCCACTCTCAGAGATTGTTATTGCCT
This sequence comes from Chloroceryle aenea, assembly GCA_013399075.1. Classification (NCBI taxonomy): domain Eukaryota; kingdom Metazoa; phylum Chordata; class Aves; order Coraciiformes; family Cerylidae; genus Chloroceryle; species Chloroceryle aenea. Next base: position 92,754 of record VWZY01008197.1, read on the forward strand.
TTGGTGGTGTTCCGGGAGCAGACTGTGAAAGAACCCTACCTGTAAACAATGAAGATAACATCAGCTCAAGATTATCCCTGTCTACATCAACTTTTAAAGCAATTTTTTCACTGAATATGGTGCAACTGATCCCTGTGTAGGAAGGACACCGGCATTCTTTAAGCTTGATTTAGCAATAAAGAAATGGCACTATTGCAAATTAAAACACAGTTTACTCAGGCTTAAAAACCAAACAACCTGAAATGTTCCTTGAACTTTCTGTGACATTCAGCTGAAAATTCTTTAAGGGCAGGACAGCATCACGAGGCGTGCAGCCCTCCAACACCTGCATGGCACACAAACCCCCACCACCGCTGGCTGCTGCCAGTGGACAGGGAACCAGCATCTGGAGGGGGGCTACTTCCTCTTACAACCATCAGAAACGAGCTGTGGTCCAGTGACCAAAGAAAAGATGTTTGCTATGGCTACACTCAACTCTTAAGGTTTGTTTTCTTGCGTCTGATGATGGTTTATTCTTACTTCCTATGCTCTCTTGAAAATATGGCTGGTGCTGTAACTCTACATACTACCTGCTTTTACACTGGCAAGAAAGGCTAAAAAAACCAGCAGCTCCAAATCATGTAACCAGCCTTAGGAATACTGCAAAACTCTCAGAGTGGAGAACAGAATATTTTTTTTCTGTTTTTCATACTTCCAAGTTTCTTTCCAAAGAGCTCTTGACTACTGAACTGCTGCACTTTCGCTCAGACTCATTTCTGTCATCTATTCTCTTGTACTACATTTCAAAACAGAAAACAAGGGGAGAGAGAGAGAGAGAAAAAGGGGGAGAGAGAGAGAGAAAAAAAGGGGGAGAGAGAGAGAGAAAAAAAGGGGGANNAGACAGAGAAAAAAAAAGGGGGAGAGAGAGAGAGAGAGAGAGAGAGAAAAAAAGGGGGAGAGAAAAGTGGGACCAGCATAACTTTTCCATCCCAAACCAACCAGTGGCATGACAATTAAGTCACCAGGAAGTTAGAAGAAAAGTCACCCTCGTGGAAAGCTGCTTTCCTCTTAGGTCTACGTGCTCTGATGTAACCTCCCCTTTTGTGCAGCCTAAGTAACAGCGCAGAGAGTTGCCAGAAGCTGCTAAAGCCACGTGTAACCTGGAAAATGTCAGAGTTTGGGGGCATTTTATTATGCAGACTATGCGATGCTTTGAGATTGTTTTCTCCCGCTGGCAGCTTTCCCTCTTCTCGTTACATCCCCTCTGCAGCCCTCGGCATCTGCTTCCCAAAAGGAATCTGGCTGCTCATATTGACAAGTCCTTCAATGTACAACTTCCACCTCAGGTTGCAAATTCCCAGGCAATTCAAAATATTTATCAGATCCATAAAAAGACTCACAGGAAACACACAAATGACACAGGCAACACCAGGATATGTTTTGATCTGGACATTTCCAGCCATTCTTGAGGCAGCAAACTTAAAAACATACTCTTGTTGGTATTAGTCTTGCTGTGGTTCCTTACAATTTTCATCTAGTGGCAGATGAAAAAGTAATGCAGCTCCAAGTGGCTACTTTGAGGGTTTTTCATGTTTTGGGGTTGAGTTTTTTGGTTGGTGGTTGTTTGTTTTTTAATTTTAGATGCAATTTTAATATTTATAACCATAGTGAAGCAATCTTCTTATTTACAGGTCTGTACAGGTGGTAGGGAATTGGGTGAGAAAGGGGAAAATCTGGGAAGTGGGATAGGGAATCACTCTTTCACCTGAAACTCGAGTTGGGCTGCAGGGAACAGCCAAACTGCCAACTCAATTCAGTTCCGTGCCATTCACTCACATCTCTCCAAGTGGGGAATACAAGGAACAGCTGCATTCTTTTTAAATTCAGCTCAAATCCCAGTTTGGTAAAGGCTTAACAAGTTCATTTAAGTGTGTGGGAAAAGATTGCAGGCCTACTTGGGTTGGTCAATCTAGAAGTAGTTGAAGACATCCTTCAAAGCTCTGCAGAAGACTCTGGTCTCCTATATTTGTCCTTTTGAGATAATTTACACGTGTCAGATGTTACCTGAGACATGCAACAGTGCATTTAGCAAGGCCATAATGAAAAAATTATGCTGGGGGGGAGTTCTTCAATTTTCTTTTTCTTTTTAAAGGACATGAACATAGGTTTGTTTTCCAAAGAGACAAACCATTTATTTGCCTTGGTTACTTCCTTAGACTCCTCTGCAATGCTTAGTTTTGAAGTAGGAGAGTCACTTAACAGAAGCAGCGCAGCTTCATTCATGTTTTTTACTCATTTTTCCTGGCTGGATTCTATTAAAGTCCAATGATAAGCAGACTAAAGCAAAGCAATAGCACGTGTCTCCTTTTCCCCATGTATTTATATAATGCCCCTATAAATCTTTTCTGTTTATCAAGTAGCCTTCTCTCTATCTGAGGTTATTTTTTTCTCCTCCCCGAAATACACAAGGCAGAATCACCTTAAAATAAAAGCAAAATTATCAAACACCATAATCACAAAGGTAATTCTAAATGAGCATCGTGTAAAGACATTAAGCTGCATTTATCTGCTTCTAACAACAAAATTCCCTGCTGATTTTTCTTTTTCTTTTCAATTGCTAGAGGCACTCCAACAGAAACTACAGGCAAACCATCAAGACAGAAAATCTATACAATCACCATCTCTTTGAGCAGCCTTTATAAAACAGTAAAGCAAAGCAAAGTAGTACAACCTGCAATGACTGGTGACACTTGCGTGGTCTGCCCTGTAACAGCTTTACTATTGATTGGTTTTGCAAAGATCAGCTTGGTGATCACTGGGCCAGAAGTTGGGGTTCGGGTCTTCTTTGCAATCTGAAAGATGGAGGAGAAATCTAGATTGAGCATTCTGGATCTAAATTATTGTATTCTTAAGTATATGAGAAAATGAAGAGAGTAATGCTTCCACAAGTGATTGGAAGAATAATTGCTCATCTCACTTTTAACCTCTGTTGCTCATTGTGGTGCAAGCTAGGATCCATCCATGCTGCTTTCGGAAACCAACCGCCAAAGCAGGGAGACGAATCTCTTACAGCTTTTTGGGTTTCTTTTTGTGAGATCTCTCTCTATGCAAATGCACCTCATGTTCAAAATACAGAAATTATTTCTTACCTGCCATTGGTATAGATAGACAAATGTTAAAAATAAATGCCCAGCTCTCAATACTTAAGCTTTTTAAAGTTACTTTTTCAGCCAAGCGGACAAAACTTGTTCCTGGAGTGATTTAAATATGACAGCTACTGCTCTGAAACCACTCTTGACCTATTCTGACAAAGTAGAACAGTTTTAACCTGCAAATGGGGAAACGCCTTCTCCAGCAGCTTTCAGAAAGAATGTGGATCATCAGTCCCTAAAAGTTTTGGGTACTTGCTAGGCAAGAATAAGTGAGTTGGCCAGATCCACGTACAAAGGGGTATTTTTTTCCAACTGTGATCCAGTCTCCTGAAACACAGCTGGACCAGGAACATGTTGTGAGAAATTCATTGAGACAAATCATCTGGAAATCTTTCTAAGCAGGGGGTTTTAGTCTTAAAAGTCTTAAACAAGACTTTTTGCCCTTTTCCACACTGTCAGAAGTTGCACTTAACAGCAGACAACTGGTGAAATCTGATTATGAAGTTGACTTCTTTTAAAGACTATTTTAACCTGCTGAGTGCAGAGGCTGCCTGCAGATCCCCACTGCTGCTAGGATCTTTCCCGAGTCCAGGTGAGCACACTGAAAGGTCTTACTGAAGCCTCCCACCTACCCATACTGCTTCTCCTCCACCACACACTCCCAGCCACATCCCACAACCTCCATGACACTGGCATCCCTGTGGGAAGCCATCTCTCAAAAGGCACAGACCCATCTTTATTACTCAAGTAGCTAACTGGAGAAATCTCACTGTCATGGAAATATAGAGATGACAGCTACTTGTACCAGCCTGAGAAAGTTGTGAGTGCATAAACAAAGCAACTGAGTAGACTGAATGTAATGTTTTCCTACACAAAACCCTATTTATAGAATTTGTTGACTGAAAACATCTCCTTTACAGTAGAGCAATGCCAAAACATTCCAAGTATTCAGCAGCACAAAACGAAATCCCCCAGCTGCCCCGCAAAGAGCACACGTGAGGCTGTTAGAGATCCCAGCAGCAGGCTCATGGCATGGCTGGGGAAGCCAGAGCTGCCCCTGATATGGTTTGGGAGAGAGCTCTGGATATAAAGAAAGCAAATGTCACCTCAGTGTGCCAGAGCTGTGAAGAGAAGCCAGCAATAAGAAGCTCTGACACCAGGCAGTGCCAGAAAACACACCTCACTGAAGACACATGCTGCTCCATAGTTAGTGTAAGCGTTCTTCAGAGGGAACCTCCACCTCAGATCATTGGCAGGTCAATGTCATTTGCCCAGACCTGCTGTAGCAAAGCCCCATGAGCAGCTTTAGAGGTGGCATACAATAATTAAGGCTGAAAATGAAACAGAGAAGAAAAAAACCAACCCTGCCCTTTTTGGAGATGTATTAACCAAAACCTTGAAGCAGAAGTTGTTTGAAGTAGTATGCTTCATTCACAGCAGAGCTAACAAACTTAACTCAGGGCAATTTTAACTTTTCAAGGATTCAGTTCTTGGCACATACCTGGCTGACAGACAGGCAGTTATTTCAGCAGTATGGGGGTTTCTGTACATTTGCACACGTTTCCACAGAATCACAGCATGGTAGGGTTTGGGAGAGAGCTCTGGATATAAAGTCCAACACCTCTGCCAGAGCAGGAACACCCAGGGCAGCCCACACAGCAACAGATCCGGGGAGGGTGGAAAGTCTCCAGAGAAGGAGACTCCAGAGCCTCTCTGGGGAGTCTGTTTCAAGCTCTGGCACCCTTACAGTGAAGAAGTTTTTCCTCATCTTGAGGTGGAACTTGCTGTGCTCAAGCTTGAATCCACTGCTCCTTGTCCTGTCGCAGGCCACAAGTGCAAAGAGGTTG
>VWZY01008199.1:0-42407 GCA_013399075.1 Chloroceryle aenea
CAGAGTATTCCTTAAGTAAAATCATGTTGTCTCTAGTCCACTTCTCTTTATAATGCTAGGTATAAAAAGAACAGGATAGGAAACAGCAAGGAAAGGACTTGATATAACTAACTGAAGTGGTTCAAAGAAATCTCTTGCACATGGACATAACAAATACTGTGGAGAAGTGTTTCTGAATTAGAATACTACTACAAGTGTCATTTCTTAAAGTGTGATTGTATGATAAAGACACATTGAAGATTTTACAGAACAAAGAACCAAAGCAATCTGTTGTTCTCAAGTTGCTTTGACGGTGACAAGAAAATACCTTGCTATACAGGTATTTGGGTTTAAAAAGCTCTCCTCTCCATGAATCCAAGAGTAGAAAAGGAGTCTAGCAGCCTGATTTTATACAAAAGGAGATAATTTGTTTCCTCTTTCTGCAAGCAGGAGGGAAGCAGTTGTGTTTTCTATAAAGAAACTGAAACTACTCTAAAAAGAGAAGCATTTCAAAGGCAAAGGAGCGAAGAATTCTCCTTTTATTCTGAGCTTCTTTTTCCCTTTTTAAGCAATTACACGCATAGAGAAATTATTTGAACTTGGAAAACTTAGTAAGACTCAGCCCAGAGAGAATCACAGCATTGTTTGGGCTGGAAGAGATCTCTAAAATCATGAAGTCCATCTGTTAACCCAGCACTGCCAGGTCACCACTACCTCACATCCCTCAGCCCCACATCTACACAGCGTGGAAACACATCAAGGGATGGTGACTCCACCACTTCCCTGGGCAGCCTGCTCCAGTGCTGGTCAACCCTACTGCTTTGGACTCAGGAGAGGACACCCCCTCACTACAACCTCCTGTAGAGAGTGATAAGGTCTCACCTGAGCCTCCTTTCCTTCATGATAAGCAGCCCCAGTTCCCTCAGCCACTCCTCATAAGAGTCGTGTGCTAGACCACCACCATGGCACTGTTTCTGCCTGTGCCACAAACTGTGTGTTCCAATCCTGGCAAAGTTTTTGGTGGCTTTGTGCTTTAGGAAGTATTTATGAAAAGACTTCTGCTTCTCTTGCCGTTTTTTTTTGCTTTATTTCAGTATTTGAAAGTATTTGTCAGTTCTATATTAGAACATAGTGAATAAAGCAAAAATGAATCAGGAAAATTGGTTCTAGCAGGTCAGTCAAACCTTCTGCAGCAAACACTACAGTTTTCTTTTCCCTTTCACTTGTGACTTGCATGTGTGTTTTCATTTGCATTATGCTAACAAATCTCCTGATGGAGGAGTCTTTAGCTGGCTCATCAGTAGTCATGCACAATTAGTTTGGCAAGATAAAAATAGTCTGTTCACCATAAGTCTTAAAATGCTCATTTAAAGACTTGCCTACCATACTGGAAAGTTTTTTTAAGGAGGTAAAAAGGGAATTTTCAGTGTGCTAACAACTTCACTCTCTCTCCATAGGTGGACTTTGCATTTTAAGAAGGCAGTGAGCCACTTTCCAGAGGCAGTCTTACCCTGACTTACAAATGTCTGAGCAGGCAACTCCTTAAAGGTAGCTGAGAAGGTCAAAGTTCCCAGCCCTGTCTTCTCCCATAGACTTAGGGAGTTGAAACACATGAATTCTCTTAATAGGTTGTTTTGCTCGGCAGGAATCTAATCTGAAAATCCAAAATTTTATCTTCCTGCATTTTTATTGCATTCACTAGCCACTGTAATTATTTTAGTACAATAAAGGCTTCTCCATGCAGGGAATTCAAGCTATATTTAATAATTAAGACAGCCTTGCATCCCAGTGAGGAACTGAACAAGTTCTTACACGGAGGAAAGCTAAAGCACATAGAAGATTTTCCCAGGATTGGAACAGAAAATCTGTGGCATGGCCAGAAACTGACTTCCTACCTCCCAGCCCTGTGTCTCAACCCTAATAAATTCCTTCCTGTACATACCCACAGTCAAAGGGAAACTCCAGTAAGCAGACTGAAAATACTAAACCCCATAAAAATTATTGGATAAACACTAAGACTTCAGGCAAAGAAAATCCTGTCCTGCCAGGGCTTGTCTTCACTGCAGCTGATAGCATAAGTTATTTTGTGTGTTTGCTCAACCAAAGGGAGAGCAAATCCCTCTACCACGATACAGAGGTGTCTCTAAAGCAATACCATTAGTTAGAGAATAATGGAGCTGCACACAGTGTTTTGTGCATCTGCCAACCTTCCTTTAACAGGGCGTGCTCTGCTTTGGAAGCACTGTAAGAATTTCTTACCATGGTATTACTGTTGAAGTTGTCTTTTTCCTCTGCAGTGAGATTTTAGCACCAGCACCAGACTAAGTGTGGTACACAAGGTCAAAATTAATCTCTCTACAACTTTTGTTTGATTCCAATACTGAAGACTAGGGTAACACACCAGAGGAACACACAACACTGGTCAAAACAACTCCAAAGGCTTGGAAAGCCTTCTAACACTTGGTTTATTTCAGTGAAATACTTCCTTACCACTCAACTTGGACTTCTGAATTTAAGGGATCCTGCCCCTGTGTCCTAAATGAGAACAAGTCCCCATTGCTGGAGAGATTCAAACTCAGGCTTGATGAATCTCTGAGGAATCTGATCTAGCTGAGGATGTCCCTGCTCATGGCAGGAGGGTTGAACTAGACAACCTTTGGAGATCCTTTCCAACCTGGGACTTTCTAGGATTCTAAGTCTCCAACTTGGTGTCACCTAGGTGCAGGACAATGCAGCAGCTCTTGGTAGTAGAGCATTCCACAGCTGCTCTACCAGCACACTGCTAGGGTTATAGGGACTTCTTCTGCTCCCCTGTTCAATGCTGGAATAGTTTTGCCACACAAACACACGATCACTCAAGGCTGTGAAGAGTCCCAGTATCTAAAGCTGGGTATCTAAACTCGTGTGAGCAAAGTTAAGTGGTAACCAACTGAAGGAGTGTACCAAATCTGTTCACTAAAGTGAGAGATGATTTCAAGCATCTCATCAGCTCTTGGCTTTAAAGAGCCCCCCCTCACTCTGACTTTGATGCCTCATCAAGCACCACAGGAAGCCTGCTGAGGAGAGCACAGACTTTGCTCATCTAGCACTAGCAACAAACAACAGGTCCTAACTCATTCCTGTCTCTGATGCAGAAAGCCAAACAGGCTTACATATGCATCTCCCTGAAGTGGCAGCATCGTTTCCTTTGGAGAAAAACAAAAAAGCCTCAGCATACAGGGCCCTCCCTGCAGCTGCTTCCTCCTGCCTACCACCGCTCCCCATCCCAATGGAAAATTTGCCTGTGGTGAAGGAACATAAGCAAGGTCATTACCAGGTCTATCCTTCCCCCATAATAACTCAGAAATTTTTTTTGTTTAATTTCTTAATCCACTGGGGGTTGCTGAAGGCTCTTCCAGATCTGACAGGTCAGAGCCAACCAAAGGAAAGCGTGTGATGAAGTTTCCTCTCTGCTCAAGCTGGAGCCTGGCCAGACAGGAGGCTGCTCTTGACTCCCCCAGCTCTCAGTGCACAACTGCAGGTTCTCCAGCTCAGAGAAGCTCACAGAAATTAAAATGTTGCTTGGTTACAGTCAGCCACATCTAGTTTAAGACAAGGGTTATACAGTTCACCTTTATCATCCACACTTTTAAACTAAAATGACTCAAACTGCCTGCTCAATCATGTATCTCCTCACTGAAACATGACACGAAGTAACCAACCTGTCAGCTTGGGGTTTTCAAATCATCTCCTGCAGGTGGAGAAACCCTGCAGCTGAATGCTATTTCTGGAAACAGAGAAATACCAACTTACTACTTCAATTACTGTAAAGTGCATGCACTGTTCTGCTCCAAAAGATGCAGGGGCAAGAGAAAGTCCCAAAGACAACACAAGCATATACTCAAGGCTCTGGGCAGCAGCCCATGTTCCTAACAGGAGCAATAACAGCACAGCAAGGCAGGGAGTCTGGCAGGCAACCTGAAAGCTGAGGATGCATCTTCCTGACTGCTCTGAAACACATTTACCAGGGTAAAATGGCCAGTGCCCCTGGGCAGACATCCCCATCCTGTCTCCGTGCACCCTCACCTTCCTGCAAACAGAAAACCAACTGCTGATGAGTAAGAGAGCTGCTCGTTTCCATTCATTTCTCTCTCTCCACATGAAATATTGCTGGAGCTTTTGACATGCAACGTCACATTTCTGCACTTCAGGGATTTCTGTTCCAGTAACCGAGCCGGCTCCACGGTTTTCCTGTGCAAATGAAGCTGGAGCAGGAAAAAGGAGCTCAAAGCACCCAAGGCCTGATGCAGAACTCAGAGGCTCTCACAGGAAAACTCCCCTTTCGCTGTGCAAGGCTGACAAGAATAGAAACAAAGTTTAACCACATGTGAGAACAGCTTTTGGGAGGAAAGACAGGTAAAGCAACTTTACAAGTTAAACTGGACACAAAAGAGACTCTGGCAAGCTCACATTTTCATTTCTTCCTGATGTAGAAGTGGAAAATACACTATGCTTTATGGCTAAGCATTGATTTCAAAAACAGCCCAAAAGGTTTCTTGCCGTTCTAGCCTACTGAAGCAAAACTGCTTCATTTCACCTCAAAATCGCGGTGAAAGAGTGAACTTCACAGCAGAAGTTCATCAAAAAAAACCCCTTGAAATAAAATAAGCCAGACCCATTTTTGCATGTTGCTGAATTTTGTCTGACATGCCAAAACCTTCTGAAGTGCAACCATTTGCTCCCTTTCACAGCAGACTAGAAAGGTTTTGCCCAGAGCCTTGCTTAGGCACAACTGATGAAAATCTAGTTCAGAAGAACCATGCCACCCAGCCAGATATGAAGAGATTTGCCTTAGAAATAGACTGGTTTTGATGCCAGAAGCGAGTCTATCCAAGCTGTTGTTAAATAAATGAGGCTGTCTAAACTGAGATTTATCTCATATGTGCCCCTAAAGCAACAAGAACTGCCTTTTTTATATTTATTTAACGACTTAATTAGTTACAACATGTTTTCCTTTCATTAATCAGTAACCAGTGGGAGTATTTTGTGCATGTGTGATAACTCTTCCCCTCTAAATTATCAGAGACAACTGCATTGCACAGGATTATTTTGGTGTATTAATTCCCTGCTTACATATTGAAGAAAATGTTTTCTGTACCACAATATTTTTTTCATTGAATTTTTTTTTTTTTTAATAAAAAGAAGCATCTTTCTGCTTAGAAATACAGCTTGGGATGTGCTTTCTAATATGGGACAAAAAATTTCTCCTTCCACTGCAACACATCTCAGTCCTGGGCACACCCAAGAGCAACTCACAGGTTCATTATCTTTAGGCTCCTCTTCTTCAGTAATTATTTGGTGAAATGATTTAATTACCCATCCACGGTACTTTGCCTCTCCTAAGGTTTGTGCTGGTGCATTGAGGGAACTGAGAGGGAACTGCTCAGCTGATTTCTGGCGATGAATGTGTCATCCAGCACAAACAAAAAGATGTCTATCAGAAAGTGTAAAGTTAGCTCAATCCTCTAAAAATTAGAAAATCCCACAATTACTACTGTCTCCAAAGAAAAGCAGAAATTTGAAGGCACCAGAGTTATTCAGACAGTGAAAAATCTCCTCATAACTGAAGAAAATGATTTTACGACGAAGCTTCCGGGCTCCAGCAGCATCCACAAAGGACTTTCCAGGGAGTATGGAAAGGGTTAACAGGAGGCTGCAGCTGCAGCCGGCTGCTGGTGACCATACAGCCTGCAAGGTACAATCCCAGCAGAAACATTATCAGATTAGGGGAAGGCAAACAAACTGAACTGAAACCATTCTTCAGCCAACCGCCCTCTTCTTCCTGTGATGTCACCCTACAAATTGCCGGAGCTCTTTCCTCTCCTTTCCAGAAAGAGCTGGGCTGGCGAGAGGCGGCTGGCGGGATGCGAGGGCCGGGCTTGCTCTGCAGGAATAAACACGCTCTGGAATTTCATTTTTGCCCTTGCAAGCAGCTGCTTCCCACCCCGTAGGGCCAGCGAGGGAGCGCTCGGAGGAGCTGAAAAGCTCGTTTTACAGAGAGGGCTGAGGGAGGAACGCAAGCGCCGACGCTTGGCAGCGTCCAGGAAATCGTTTCCTAAAGCCAATTCGGATGGACAAGGCTTTGCCGTCATGATCCGTGGCCAAGGATAAGGCAGAAAGTTCTACAATGGTTCTATGGAATGGAGGGGGGAAATGGAACTAAGTGAGCTTTGGGATGACCTCATCTGCCACAAATGATACGGGTTTTGACTTTGGAAGACTGGCTATGTGATTACAACGAGCTCAGAAGAGAAGAGAACCCTCCTGGTGACTGCTGCTGGGGATGCCCTACCCTGCTACAGAGCTTGAGTTTCTCCTCTGAAGCTTTGCAGAGCACCAGACTTAGCAGAGCACACTGCAAATGCATTTGCACCTTCCGCTGGAATTTAACCCCCCCACCACCAATTTGCACTAAAAATCCCAGCGAAAGCTCCAAAATCAGAGGAATTTGAAATATACCATTATAATGGTAAGCTCTAATTGTTCCACTGAGGACTCCTTTAAATATACTTTGTACGGGTGCATCTTCAGCATGGTGTTTGTTCTCGGCCTCATAGCCAACTGCGTTGCCATCTACATTTTCACCTGTACCTTAAAAATGCGAAACGAGACCACGACTTACATGCTGAACTTGGCAATATCGGATCTGCTTTTTGTGTTTACATTACCCTTCAGGATTTATTACTTCGTCGCGAGGAACTGGCCCTTCGGAGACATTCTTTGCAAGATTTCTGTCACCCTCTTCTACACGAATATGTACGGGAGTATTTTATTTCTGACTTGCATAAGCCTCGATCGTTTTTTAGCTATAGTCCACCCCTTTCGGTCGAAGACTCTGCGAACCAAAAGGAATGCTAAAATTGTCTGTGCTGCAGTGTGGATAACTGTGCTAGCAGGCAGCACACCGGCAAGCTTTTTCCAGTCTACGAACCGCCGGAATAATACCGAGCAAAGAACCTGCTTTGAAAACTTCTCAGAGGACACGTGGAAAACCTACCTATCCCGGATTGTGATCTTCATTGAAATAGTTGGGTTTTTTATTCCGCTCATCTTGAACGTGACCTGCTCTACCATGGTCTTACGGACTTTGAATAAACCCCTTACGTTAAGTCGGAATAAAGTGAGCAAGAAAAAGGTACTCAAAATGATTGTTGTCCATTTGGTGATATTCTGCTTCTGCTTTGTGCCTTATAACGTTACCTTAATACTTTACTCCCTTATGAGAACGCAGACCTGGATCAACTGCTCGGTGGTAGCTGCAGTCAGGACTATGTACCCCGTCACCCTGTGCATTGCAGTTTCCAACTGCTGCTTTGACCCCATAGTCTATTACTTTACATCAGATACCATTCAAAACTCCATAAAACAGAACCGGGCTGCTCGACCACGGGACATCAGGTTCTCTGAGAGAGCAGTTTCAGAAGGCTTCATTCAGCACAGCCTTCAGACCATAAAAACAAAAATATTTGACAGTGACTCAACAGTATAAACTGTATGAAAAGACTACTGGGACTAAACTGGAATTAGAAGCCTGCAGATTTCTTCAGCTGTGGGAGTGTCTTCTGATATGTAAATGTTACAATCCCTTCACATCAGAAATGTTTATGGTAAGACTGTAAAAGTGTTAAACATTAAGAATACACAGAAGTACTTTAAGAATTGATGTCAAATAGTTGTTCTGACAGGTTATGGTTAGAAGTGAACTTTTGGTTTCAGATTGGGCTAACTGAAGTCCAAAGACTGTCTGTCAAGTCAAACACAAATAAAAAGTAGGTGTTTTTTTACCTGAAGTTATAAAAATTGCTCATTTTTAAGAATGGTATTGGCCTCCCAGTTAGTGCAGACAGGGGTGAAACCACCTGGTTTACACCACAGGATCCAGATGCTGAGGAAAACAGCACCATAATGATCAGTGTTTCAGCTACTGTGTCTGCTCCAGACTCTCCTCTCCTCTCTCTGACTCCTCCCTCTTGTCTTTCTCCCTGCACCTTCCTTCTTAGGGACCATGACATTCATAGGAGGCTTTAATCCATGGGCTAAAAGAACTTCATTCGTCCCAGGTTTATCTGATAAAATACATGCTCTCTCCACAAGCCTGGCCCCCATAAAGCAATTAAATCTTTGGGTAGTTTAGGGCATCTGGAAACAACTCAGACAAACTGGTTTTTCTTCTCACCTCTGTCTCAGATGTCTGTGTAATTATAACAAAATAACTGCTGATGACTGAAGTGAGTGCTTTAGGTACAGCAGCCCTTGCTAAATTCTTCTGTGAGAAGTTCTTCGACTCAACGTGACTTTTGAGCAAAATAACATCCTCCAAGTAAGGTAATTCAATCTCAGAGTAGCAGCTTCCTAGAAAAACATGACCTTTGCTAACTAGAAATGAGGATATGCATTGACCCAAATATTTCTTCTAGGAAACTATTTGACATCCCATAAAAAATTCAAGACAGAGTGAAACTTCCTCTCAATTTTTGTGTCCTAGAAATATTTTTAACGTAAACATTTGAAATTTAAAATGCTAGTTTCTTGCAGAGTTTATAGAGTATAGAAATAAATTACTTGAGGCTATATGCTAGCAATTTTGAATTGCTCTCCACTTTGAAAAGTCAAAGCCACGTAAAAGGAGAAATCTGCATATATTACTGCTACAAACAGCTATAGACAAAAGTGCTTTCAAACATCCTGCTATGTATGTTTCCCACTAGAACACTGTGTACATTTCCCTCAAAATTAATTTAACACTGCTGTAAATTTAAATAAATATTTTAAAGGTAAAAGTAAGTAGTAAGTGTTGCTTTTTCCCCCCCTGAAAACAAGGGAGTTGAGAATAAGAACTGATTAAAAATGAATTTGTGCTGCCAAGTTTAGGGCAGTCAGTTGTAACATGAGGTAGCACTGAGATATTTTTACTTCAGGGCAGAATACAGAACATGAATCCATGCTCAAGAAAAAGCATATTGAGCTGTCAGAGTAGATGGATGACACGTTATCCGACTGAGTTTACTGACCCTTGCAAAGCTGTTACTTAATTGTTATAAATCAGCTGTACATTGCCTATTCCTACTGGAAAACTGAGTTACTTAAAGACTGCTAGAAACTAATGCTGATTGAATTTTAAATTGAACAGCATTTTAAATCCTTACACACACCACTTAGGAGGGAAAAGTCAAATAGCAGGAGCTGAAGCTACAAAGATAGCATAGATATAACTGTCTAAAACCAGACACTTATCATATTTAGGAATTCTGAACTCTTCCAATTCATATCCTAGTTCAGAAAAATGAGCAAACCCCTCAGCTTGAGTAGAAATTCTACAGGTTTTCCATATGCCACTGACAAATGCAAAACTCAAGAGCCAGATACACATCTCTAATGACTCAACAAATCTCTCTCTGGAGAGCCTGCTTGATATTAGACTCCTCCCAAAGATGTTGAGACCTTAATGTCACTGCTGGGCTATGTTTCTAGGCTCCTACTCCCCCCAGCACTGGCAAAGCTGTTACTCAGTTGAGTGACAACTTGTTCAGCACAGCCTCTGCTTGCAGCAGCGAGCACCCTGAAGCCTCACCCTGGTAAAGGGAAGCTACTCTCTCTGAGATGATGAAACCACAATTAAAAAAAATATTTAAAAAATAGAAAAAAAAAAGAGTACTCCAGTTTCAACCAGGTCTTCCTTTGTCTATGAGCTCAAAGAGCCTGGGGAAGCTTGAAGAGCATCTCTTTCTGTCTTGCACTCCAGGGCAGTTCTTGTTTTTGTGATAGCGTAGTGCAACACAGCTTCCCCACCACTTAACAGCTTGGGATCTCAAAACTGTTTGAGGAAACTTTGTATTTGTTATTATTAAAAATACTTCACACTTTCCCTGGTGGAGGGGGGAAACCACCACCACAAAAAGAACACAGTCAAAACCCAAACATCTTTAATTTAGAGAATCTGGCCATTCCTAATCTGACTGATTCCGAGGAGGGGGAGTGAACCTGCACCTCCCACAAGAAGCTGGTTTAAAGCCAAGCTACCAGCTAGTCAGGGCTGGATGAGGTTTTCTCCACCTTTTCTGGTTCTGCAACAAGATTATCCTGGAGAGCTGTAGATGAAGCAATATTTTCACTGGCACATTCCTGAATAGCTGCACTCCTTTCCACTGCTCCCACCTTTGATATCAACTCTTCTGTCCCTCTAGTAAGAGCTTATGCCAACATTTAAATCTAGATGAGCTCCTAAATCATGCCAAGGCATCTCAAGTAAAAAAAAAGGCTTCCATTTTCAGAGCTCCTGAGCATCTGAATGTGTTGCATTCAGCACCTCCTAAAAGTACATTATTTTTACTCCTATGCCTATGCGGGGGGAGGCTGGGAAGGGTATGTACTTTTAGGATCAAAACTTACAAATTTCTTCTTTGTAGTCTAGTTCTTTCACCTACAGAATGCAGATACTGCACACTTAGCATAAAAATAAAAGCAGTGAAAATTTCATTAACTGCTGGGTCAGGTATGATCTTGTCTTCAGGAACACTAAAAATGTCTTCTGTGAACTTATTCCTGTCTTGCTCTGAACTTGTGTGAGTTTTTAACATGCACAGTACTCTGCAGGAAAACATCCACAGCGAGTGTGTCTGTGTGGAGGGGGGACACAACTGAATAAACCCCAAACCTGCTGCTGTTTCAAATCCCCTGCTTTCATTGCTGCCTCCCTTTTCTTCTGGAAGAGGAGAGCAGCACTTGATTGCTATTTGGCCTTTCCATATTGCTCCTGATCATAAAGTCTTCCGTCATCTCTTGCAAATGAGAAAGTGATTTTCATTTGTAATTTCAAGCAGCAGCATCTCCAAAGATGAGATTTTCAGAATTACCCCAAGAATTCAGGTAAAATTACAGTGAACCCCATGAAGTTCACTTTGAGACTGGTAATTCTGAAAATGCCACTTTGAGCATGGTATCCTCTATCATTATTTATTCTTCCAAGTTCTTTTCTAGGAGTCTTCCCAACTAGGAGCAATTTGTTCAAACTTATCCAGCAGTAAATGTAGCATGACAAGGTTCTTGTGCCCGGGCAGACCTGTAAATCTTGACACATTCCCTTTTTTGACAGACTATTATCATTTATACCTCAGGGTTACTGGCATTTGAGCATCGCTGGCAAAATGGAAGAGAATACATTTCAAAAGCTGAGGCAAAATGTAAATCAGAACAAATCCCAATCTAGAAGTTGAAAATGCCTGGACTGCATTAGTTATCCAACAATCAGAGTGCTGCAATAATTGTATAAATACAACTGTCAATCCCAGAATGAACATGTTTTCAGAAGGAACTCAAGAGAGCTCATTTGAGATGAGTGCAAATTCAGAAAGCCACACTTGCATAGTCTAATGCTTGTGCAAGAAGAAGTTTGTTCTAATCCTCTGATTGTACTTTGACACTGAAGCCTTTCCTATTTATCACCTCCTCCTTATTCAGTTCTGGTTATACAACTGCTTATAAAGCAAGCCCATTTTTTCCCCTAAGAAAACTGAACTTAGCACAAAATTAAAGCAAATAAAACAACCCTACACATATCATCTGATCTTCTATAAAGATTTCTACCATTTTTTGTAAAACTAACCATTCCAGAACAGAGATTTCAGATTTAAAATTATTTTTTTTTCTATTTAACAAGCAGTCTGCCCACTCCCATTGTGACAAAACTAAAAGCTGTCCTGCACTAAGAGAGGATAAGTTTTCTGCAGTTCCAACATGAGAATGCAACAGCAAAGGAAGACCTCTAACAACATGGTCTTTTTATGAATAGATACAAGAATATTTTTCCCCACACACAGAGCTTTAAGCTTTGCACTAACTCCACCTTTTTTAAACAGTGAGTTGCTGCTTTAAAGAAAAAAAATTCTTAAATAACAGCACCAGTAACAGGAGGCACCTGAAAGTAATGCCTTTATCTTGGGAGCAGTATTAAGTCTCTCAAATGAAAACAACTGTAGTTAACTCTTCTGCTTTTCAGCTGAATTCTGCAAAACTTGCTGCTTTATGAAAGGAAGTCAACTGTTAGTTCCAAGGCTTCACCCTTCTGTAGGATTATGAAACATTCAATCTACTATTTTTGGAAGTTTGTCCTGGTAAGCACTTTCTAAAAGCAGCTATTAATGGAATAAAAACTGAAGACACTCCTCCTAGTCACTGAGAAGTAGCAGAGTGAGCCAAAAACCATACCTTTCCTCACAGGATCAAGAACTACATTTGAGTAGAGTTGGAAGCATCTGTAATAAAACCTTGTTACTTTTATGAAGTACTGAAGGAAGTACCCACAGCATTACAGTTAAGGGCACAGTATTTAAGTACAAAAGTACATAGCAAAACACAGCAAAAAAAAAAAGAGAATACAGATGGTGAAGCAAGTACCAAAATATCTGCCTTATCAGCCCTAACAAAAGTAGCTTTCTTTAATTAAACCAAACCCTTGGTGTGCTTGCTACATAAATCATTTAACACTTCTAAGGTGTTAAGGAAAGTACCCTATTCACTGCCTGCTCACCCTGTGTTCCATGCAGCTAGGTGTTGGTGGTTAAGTACAAGAAAAAACCCCTCAAACCAAACCAGCATCTATTTCTGTCCAGATAAGATCTGTGAGTTCCTCTGAGCTGCTGGAAGGAGCAGAGTGAGCATGCCACTCTCAGGCTCTGTTCTGGGCAGGCTAACACCACAGCAGGAAGGACAGGGTGGTAACAGTTCAGGCACTCACCCAAGCCAAGTTCAGACCACATGCAATCTAAGTAAGCCTGAAAACCCTGCTCAGGGCTTCAGGACACTGCACACACAGGTCCAGGTGTTAATGGCACAGGACTCGGTTGTACCACAGGCACCTACCAGCTTGCACCCAACTCATGCTGGCCAGCAAACTCAACTCAAATTAAATTCCTGCAACAAAACCCAGAGGGATTGTCTTTCTGGAGGATGGTGAGCTACACTGTGACTACTCAACAGTTGTAAACAGGGGGATCTCATCTCTGACAAGAACTTTTATCCCTGGAGTGTTACTAGCAGACAAACTCAGTGATACAAACTGAAAACTGCAATACCATGCATTTATACACTATAAAAGCAGGCACAAAAGCACTTATTAGGCCTCAGAAAAAACCCAAGCCAAACCAAAAGGCACTTATGCATTCAGTAACTTAAAGAAAATGCAGCAAGCAGAGACAAAAACCCACTTCCAGTGACATAATTTGGCAGTTTGAGTTTGACAAGATACTCTTACCCCTCAAGAGCTTGAAAATTGAGCATGTGGCTGTGAAAAAAGCCTCTCTACGTTAGAATGTTTGTTCAGCACCTACTTTTGTTTCCTAACAGAAGCTAATTCTATCTTCCATAGAAAAGTTAACTGCTCAATGGCTCAAATAACACAGCAGTAAGGACAGAAAGAGCAGTAAGAGCTTATGACAGCTATTTAGGGCTGTGGTTCAGGTAAAATAACAATGCCAAAACCAAAACCAACCACCAACAAAAACTTTCTTCTACCCATTTCATCAATTTTTTTCACTACAAATATTTACAAAGCTAAAACATCAGAAAACATCATCCCATCCAAGGAAGAGGCAGCAGGGATAAAGCTGAAGCATTTAACCCCAAAAAATAAATAAAAAAATAAAAAGATTGAATAAAAGTCCAGTATATCATGTTAACCAAGTCCTACATCTGTTGCTGACTCTGTACTTGGGACCAGGGTAGACACAGGCAAGATGTATTTGTACTTCACCAACAGAGCACAGGCTATAAAAGCCATGTCCCTATTACAGCTGCAAATCCAGAGCCAGAGAGATCAGGACACATTCTCCTTCTGTAGGCAGAAGCCCCTCTTGCTAATGTTTCCTTAATGCTGGAAGGAGAAATGCATTTAGGTAGGTACAGATTAAGCATATGATTCACTTCAGTATACACCTAGCTGAGGTTTGGCATTGAGAGAGATGCTCTCTACAGGCAGGGGTATAGGTACAGAGATACCTTCAGAGAGTGAAGAAACCCTTGTAAAATACCTGTGAAAGAGGATGGATTGCTTTCTGGAAGTGCAGCTCTGTCTCAAGTGTAGAGGGGGCCTAAAGACCTACATTTTAGAAGTCTAACAATGTAGGACTCCTATTCTCCTCATAACAGAAACTCTAAAGCAGTAGATGAAGTAGAAAAAGAAACTTAAATCCTTAATCAAAAATCCAAATTCTACAGAATGAAAACTCCAGGCAGTTGTCATGTCTTAGGTAATCCTTTGGGTCATGTTTGTACTTGCCTGAAAACATCATCTTAAGGGTTGGGCTGACTTGGTATAGCTGGCACAGATAAATCCACTAATACTGTGCTAACATAGCCAGTACCTAACAACCCTAGTGAGTGTTTGCTTCACTACCAAGAAGTGAACACATTGCCAGCACAGACAAAAGCAGGAAACACAGGACAGCTTTAAGTGTTCTGGTTTCTCTTCCAGTAGCCTGGAGGATCTGCTCGGGTGGCAACACCCAAGCACAAATAACAGCTTCAGAGTCATCTTCACAATAAAAAGGAGTGGCAAGGAAGATTTTCAAGGCGATGGTGCAGACAGTGAAGACTATCAATCAATATTCTTCCTGCTTTTTCAATCTGCCTTCAGGCAGAGAAAAGGTTCAAGCCTCAAAAAACACAGCACAATTTCTATAAAAGGGAACTCTTCGGGAGTAGAAAGGCAATGGAGAAACACCCTGAAATAATTTATTTCTGCATTTAAATAAGTGTGTGTCTATATGTATATGCTCAAACTAAGAAAGCATATAAAGATGTATTGATATGATACTTGATGGTGTATTTGCAAATACCCCAAAGGAAACCATCTTACAGACTTCTAGGAATGTGCCTTGTACGATAATGACAAAATCAGAGGGCTTTCCAGCCACAGTTGTGACAACTGAAGTGTCAGAGCTAATTCATAACCTTAAAAGAATAAATAAATAAAAAAGCAAGCACAGCAGAACCAGTATGATCCTTTAGCACTATCACACCAAGCAGCAGCAGTGGCAGTGACCCCTCTCTCATCATGTGTGCTTCTGGATCACGCTGATGATGCAAGCAGAAATATTTTTAGTATGTACCAACAGAAAACCTCAAATCACTTCTCAGTTCCTTGTTTAAGAAAGCTGCACTCTCCTAACTAACATAACTTTCTGAAAAGGAGCATGGTGAGCACGTGAAAAGGCACAGGCTGGTAACCCTTAGGGTACTTTTCCCCCCAGCAAGAAAAATCCTAGGAAATTCCACCTTAGAAATCATCAACCACAGCAACCCCCCTGCTGAGTCAGGGCACTAGGTGAAAATCCAGAAGATCACAGGACATGGGTGATGCCTGCAAGAGAAACCCAATGCCTGCATTCACAGCAGTGCAGTTCCCTGGGTGGTTTGTACCCTGCTGGGGAGCACTTGCAGATGTTGTCATTCTGGATAAGCTGAGCATTTTGGTGTGCTTAAGGCTGTCCCTGGGTCACAAATTAGATATTCCTACATCTGAGGAAAGGCAAACTTTAATAGGGATGAAGAGAGTATGTCTGACATCCCAGCTTCCCTAAGAGCAATCAGCTGCTGTGCAGAAACACGTACGACTCCTGGGGGAAGGGAAGGAGGCAGGAAGGGAACTTGTGACTCATTTGCTTGTGCTGAAGTCCCTCGTGGTTGAACCCACGGCTACGTCTGTAGCTGGGAACAGCGAGCCACAGCCTGTCCTAAGGCCTCGAGGGTGAGCAGCAAAGAACAGCCTGCACCCACACAGCTCAACTTTCTCTGCTTCTAATCCGTACCAGCGGTGGAAAATAGTCCCTGAGCTGCATCGTGCCCCAAGTCTTGCCTGGGCACTGTGCAGGGGAGTGCTGACAAATGGCAAAACGTGCCAGGGAACACGTTACCAGTGTGAAATTGTACCCTGCACCCAAGGAAACGAGCACTAAGCACTTCAGTATGGTGAGCTCCACAAGAAGTGTACCTACCCTTGCATAATCAAAGACTAGGAGGCTGCACACAGTGGCAAAGTTACTAAAGAGCACTTGCTTACCTGAAACTTCTTAAGGCTTTACCATGACCTGGATTTATCTTAATGCTTTTTAAGTGAATGTTAAAGGTCTGCTGTTATTCCAGCTGAGTTTGTCATATGCATGCAATAAAAGGTATTCTTTGGAAATAAATATATGGTCTTCCTCAGGAAGGCATTTCTGCCACAATCATAGAACCATTAAGGATGATCTTAGATGTCTTTTCTAATGAGTCCAACCATCAACCCCACATAACCATCACCACTAAACCATGTCCTGAAGTGTCACATCAACTTTTTTTTTTGTTTTAACACCTCCAGAGAAGGCAACTTCATCACAGATGTTTAACTGACAATAGAAACCACAGAGAAAAAGAAGCTGAAAAAATGATGTAGTATGGAGCACAGTTTAGGCAAAGCTACCTGGAAGAAGTTTATAAAGCAAAGCACACTTGTCTCCTGATCATATTTTAAACGTTAAGAGAATTAACCTTGTAGAGCCATCTTGCATCAGTCATTGAAACTCCAAACCATCACAACTCTTCAGAGAACAATTTACCCTCTGTAGAGCTGACCAGCAAAGAGTGGCCATGCTTTTCTCTCTAACCCACCTTACTGGGTTGAATTTCCTTATCTTTGGACAGGGTTGCAGTTGGTCTGGAGCTCCAGTGCAGAAGGACAAGACCCTTTCACTATCCCAGGCCTAGGCTGCTGAAGCTTGATGAGGCAGAAGGGCTTCACACATCTCATTACCTGGACCATCAAAGGCTGGCTTCCAAAACATGTATTTTGTAGCGTGGCCCAAATTATTTTAAGTATGCCAAATGTGCTGATTTAGACCATGTGAACACTCTGCACTCATCAGCTGCCATACATGTCAGAAGGCATCTGCAGGAAGAAGAAATCACACCTTGCTTGTTCCTCCCTGTTGACAGCTCAGGAGCAGAGTGCAAGCTGAGAGGCAGGGAAATACAACTGCATGCCTTTGCAGATACAGGGGGCAGAGATGGATACTCCCTAAGTGTTTGTTTTCCTGAATGACACAGCAAATAAAATAAACCAAGCCTAAGTCACGCTGCTCCCAGAGGCAAACACATGTCAGATATTGTAGATATTTCACTCTTAAAACAGAGAAAAATTACAGACATTGCATTTGATTTGCTTGCACTGAAAACCTGCTCTTCCTTGCTTCTTCCCAATGCACTGCAGCAAGCAGCAACACTTCAGTCCAATACAGGACAGGGCTTTCTCTAACAGCTGAGTGTGATCACACAAACTTTATCTCAAATATTCAAAACAATCCCTTTTTTTGCCCTGCCACAAGAGAGATGAATTTGGCAGGAGTGCACAGCTGAGTGTGACCTGCCAGGCTGTCAGGTAACAAGCCATCCCTCTCATAGGAAGCAGAACTATGCCAGGGTTTAAATCATATTTCCATAAATAGGACAGAAATGAAGCAAAGGCTACAGGCACTTTGAGTCCAAAGTAATTTCAGTTCCCTTTCTTTAAAGTTACAAAACTACAACAGTGCCCAAACTACCGTAGTGAGATGAAGCACAAATATTCTAGAGTAAAGCAAGAATCCTGTACAGTATATTGTTATCTTGCCAATAAAAATTATGCAGCTTGATTAAC
This sequence comes from Chloroceryle aenea, assembly GCA_013399075.1. Taxonomy (NCBI): domain Eukaryota; kingdom Metazoa; phylum Chordata; class Aves; order Coraciiformes; family Cerylidae; genus Chloroceryle; species Chloroceryle aenea. The sequence continues at coordinate 17,684 of VWZY01008199.1, forward strand.
AGATTCTGAACCAATCTTCACAAAATCTCCATCTGGAAGCATAACCTCACTGGTAAATAGTATTTGAGTGGATAAATGGGGCCTTTCCCTTTAGGGTTCAGTAAAGATTTAAGGAAAGGAAGTATTTAGCCAGTATGGACACCTGCCCCTTTTCAAAATGAATAATTATTGAGAAGAACCTTCAACTTTTTCCCTTTTCTTTTGTCTGGCTATGCTTTTTTTTGTTAAAAGAAAGGATGACCTAGAAAAATGTCACCACTTTCCTAAAGTACAGATGAACTAAATCAGCAAGCTATGCCAAAGCAATAAACATGGTCAGAATGACTAGCAAAGGAACAATATATTATCTTTAGATACCAGTAAGAAACAGAATCCTTCACACTCATTCATTCCAAAGTCAGATAAAGGTCAGATGCACTGAAGATTTTTTTCTTCACAGAAATTATGCAAGACATTTTTTACTCAAAAAAGCTCCAGGACAAGTGAAACCACAATAAATTCCAACTATTCTGGATTCAATTGCTAATCTCATTTTGAAGTTCTGCTTCCTAAAGAAGTCTGGAAAATGAGAAAAGACTGGAGAAATACAGATCTGACTTCCCAAACAGCAGATAAACCTTGTAATAAAAAGGAGGGGAAGGTAAGAACAAAAAGTCCTTGGCAAATGGTATGGGGGATCAGAGTTGCACTGCACAAATACCTGTAAATAACTATTTCTTTAAGTGTTACTACTCTTATTTCCCAAGCTAGCTTTTTTTTTCTTCATTTTAACACTTTTTTAAAAAAATAAATACACTCTCTAATTATATTCAGCAACTTGGACCTTCCCTTTGTTTTAGATTATCAGGTAATTTGCTTAAAATTAACCCAAAGCAATTGCTTATGGGGAGATATTCTTTATGAGCAAGCAGAAGTCATCTGGCTTTTCTCTCCTCCTTTTACCAGCTCTTTGGGTAAGAGCTGTTTACTGCTATGAACTACACCTCTCTAACTGCCTACCCCTTCTGGAGGGAATTACTAATTAAGCAGACACTTTGTAAACCTTGTACATGATTACCCAGCTATTCTTAAATGGCTGCTTTATGTCTCTCTGGTCAAACTTAGCCAGTCTGTGTAGTCTCCTGGTTTGTGCCATTAATTGCCTATTTTTGGTTTATAAGTAACACACAACATAAAGAAGCAAATGTTTGAGTTTCTGAGATTCAGCCTAAAAAATCAAGGCAGAATTTTATTTTAATGGCATCCAAAAATACCAAGTGACTGAGGCACAAAGGATGATCAAATCAGTTTTAAGTACTACTAGCAAATATATCTGATGTGCAGAACTAAGGCCCTACTGCCAAGTGGGAATAGCAACCAGATAAAATTAACTTACCAATTAAAGCACAGAATTTATTGCCCTGTCTCTAGCACCAAAACACTGAGGGTACTGCACTCAGGATTCAGGGCAGACTAGCAAGATGATCTTGATTTACAATCACATAAACCAACAGATCTATGCCAACTTCTTCTGATAGACTTTTTTTCCCCACCAAGACCTGAAGATGTGTCCAAACTGATCTTGTTTCACTCCTGTAATTTATTTTGCTAGTAAGAAATCTCAGCAAGGCCACAGCTTATTTTACAGCATTGGGTATGCACGTTATAAAAGGCCAAATACTACTTTAAAGCATTACTTACAGATTGCCAAGCAAGAGACTCCATAATTTGATGTTCACAGCGTTGCAGATGCTTTATCATTTCCCTTGTTAGGCTTGGCTCCACTTTAATAAAGCTTTCAATCACCTTGTAGAAATCAAAAGCTTTTAAATCAAATACATTGAGAATCCATGGGAAAGACAAGTCTGTTTCAGCACTGGTACCATCACTTTGGGAAGCATTTCCTGCAGGGAAAACAAACTAAAATTATCAAGAGTACTCCATTCTTTCACTTCTGATGTTTTTTTCCTTTTTGTATTTATTGCAACATTGCTAGCTCTGAAATTTCAGGAAGCACTTTACCTATTTACCATATTTTATGTATTAGAACAAAGAGCAATAATTCTCAATAAATAACAATACTATTTGGGACTTCAGATTCAACTTACTGCCATATGTAGCCATGACAACCTCAACAGCACATGCCAGAAGAGATGTGTGGAAGATGTTATCATTCAGAAGTTTGCTAAGGAGAGAGAAAGGTGTTAGTCCTTGCCCCAGCACTAAAATAGCAGACTTCATTAACAAATCAGGGGCATATACCTGAAATTCTGCACTGAGAGACGCTCCTCCTCCTGAAATACAGAAATCCAACCAAACTTGTGAATATTCTTAGGATTTGGGAATGAAATGCCAAAAGCTGGCAGCACTACACTTACCGACTTCAGCATAGACTCCATTATTCTGTAATACAGACGTACTCCCAGCTTATACCTCTGTTGACAAAGAAGAAATTCAAGATGACAAGATGTTTTAAGACTCCAACAGAGAGATTCCAATGTTTTCATGACTCAGAACATTCCCATTATTTATGGTGGCTCTTCCAAAATAAGTCACTGTTCCCAGCTCCATTTGCCAACAGTACTGGAGAAGCCTCAAAAGCTGCCAGCCTTTGTGGGTACCACAACCACACAGTGATTGATTAATCAATCAGGTTTACACTGATTCACAGCTAACAGGATGAAAAACAGTACTGACAGGCAGGAGACTGCTGAACACAAACTTAAGAGGGGTGTGCTTTCCAGAATCCTTGCAGAAATCACAGCTGGCCTAAGGGTTTTATAAGGAAGCAAGTCCCCTTTTGCTGTTTTAGGCTAAGCTACCTTAAAGAATGCAAACACATTTCATTAAATATTTATTGCCCAGCAGTTTTCCCATTCTTCATGAAATATTTCCAGGATATTTCCACCTAGCTCCCATAGCTCCTTGTATATTAAGAATAATTTGTTGAATATTATCTTTAGAAAAAAATACACATCCATCCCTCAAGTAGAAAAGAACATTGTTATTTGTTACCATTACTGAACTGCACCAAAGGAGGACAGTCAGTAAGTCAGGTCTCCTGTTAGTACCAACCAGAGTTCAAATGAGTAATTCTCCATCAAAATGCCAGTTACCTGTGAGCCAATTTCAGCACATCCCTGGCCAACTGCTTCAGCAAATTTCTTCTTGAAGACGTGCTCGAGACTTTCCACTCGTTTCAGGATACTGTCCTTAGGGTTCACTGTGCAGTTCTGAGAAGGTACAGGAAGGAGGGCAGAAGGAAAGGAAAAGAAAAGACATTTTACTTCAAAACCATTTTAATGATTTAATGACAGTAGTCCTAGTTCAGTTTGTCACATCTCTCCATCAGCTCCCTGGCATTCATAAAAGTGGGGTGTTTAAAAAAAGACACAATCATTGTGTATGTTTAACAACTTCCAGCAGCTACAACTTCACATCTCACATGCAGCTAGCTGCCAGTGACCTAACTAATGTGGGAGTAATACCAGCAACACTGATGTCTAAAGTTAGAAATATACTTAAAGTTGCTCAGTGTGGACACAGGAGATCCTCTGTGAGTACATCCTCCCTCTCCTCTTTGTGTCCCTTTTATATCCCCTTCTTTTTGCATCCAATACATATGTATAGAAACCTTAATATTTAGTGCAGTCATTAGAAGAATAAGAACTTAGGTTTCATCAGTTAGATGGAAGTGCCTTCTAAAATGATTAATTACATTTAAACCATTCCAATTAAAATGTACCACTTAAAAATGGTTAATAGAGGAGTTCCCAAAACACGTGCATCAGATCTCTGTGTGTACATTTTACTTAAGGGAGAATTCCAAGAATCTTTCACAAATCTTCCTTCTAATCACTTACATTGAAATATTTGATGAGAATATCTGATGGTTTATCAGGTGCTGAGTTTAAAATCATAATCAATTGCTGGATGTTATTCATTGCAGCTCTGGAAATAAACAATAAAATGCATAATAAACATTAAAGCAGAAGAACAGTGGAGATATGTGAAGATAAGTCAGTTAAATCAACTAACTCCCTAATTAAAAACACCACCTTGGCTTTTGTACAGAAATAATACAGAAGACTGGCAAATGACAGCTCTTATGTTGTTTCAAGTTGCCTGTTCACAACTGTAATCAGTAAGATGTGTTAAAATATGGCAGTGACCAGAAAATACAGGGTTTTTTTTTTAACCACATACTTTGAAAACCCCACTTTCTTCTACATTCCTATTGTCAAGAGCCTGAGAATACTGAGTAATCTCCCTCCCTGGACATGAGCCCAAGCCACGTTGAAACTTAAATTATTAAGCTCAAGTTCCTTCTAATTCCAATAGCAAGGCTACAGTTTCTGCAGTCCTTATTCTGTCTGTAGCTTGTCTGAAGCATTTTCTTAATTTTTAAAGTAATATGAGTGGGGAAAAGGATGTAGACACTTTTCAGTGCTACCAAGGAAAACAAATAATATCTTCTTAAAAAGCAGAACAAAAAATCTTTGTTGTCTCGATGAAAAATAGATATCAAGGATGAATAAATTTGATTAACTTAGGATCAGTATTGTTCAACATCAGTAGCAGAGGCAATGGGATTGAGAGCACCCTTGGCAAGTGATGGACAACATCCTGGTCCCCTCTCCCAGGAAGAAAGGCTGAGAGAGTTGGGGTTGTTCAGCCTGGAGAAGAGCAGGCTTCAGGGAGACCCTATTGTGGCCTTTCAGTAATTAAAGGGGACCTTCAGTAATTAAAGGGACAAAATTTAGCCAGGCCTGTTCTGACAGGCCAAGGGCCAACAGTTTGAACCTTTTCTCTGAAGAAAGCATTTTTCAGTTTCTCTTCTAGAGCTGAAATCTCAATGACAACCATTTTCCATGACTTTCAAACAGATCATTATTTTAAGATCACCAGAACATGACCTCTCCTCCAACAGCACCTATTATCCAGGAGGTGACTGAAATAGCCATAGGTGGGAAAACAAGAACAATAATGATCTTGTCACAAGGGATGAGAAGATATGTGCAGAAGTTAGCATGCAAACAGCCCACATTTCCAGCTTTTGGGGGTATCATGTATTGTTTTGCCTTTATTATTTGCACATACATACAGAACTAATATCCAGTACAACCATAAGTAATGTGGCCTGGCTTTTTAATGTAGTTCAAGCTGTGTATTAAGCAACAGCATTAATTTATTTTTAAAAGGTTAGTGTATTAATTTCTCTCCTAACATTGAAAAAACAGCTGGATTCTTCTAGTGGTATTGTTATGTTCTTAATTTTTCATTGTGGTTTTTGGTGGGGGTTTTTTGTTACTTTGTTCTAAATTTCTGTGCTGTTTAACCTCAATTTGGCTCACATCTCTCTAAAAAGAAGTGGAGAAAGAAGAAAAGTTCAGTCATGATAACTGTAGTAGTGCAAAGATGCATTTTTCTTTAATCTACCAAAAGTCTACTAGAGATAAGGAAAAGCATTCCTACTATGCTCTGAAGTAGTACTTAATACCACTTGTATCTACTGCTTTCTATATAAATGAGCAGCTATAAATCCTCTGATGAAAATTATTAGATTCTCACCAATTTCAGGAGGTTTTAGAGCAGATCCTAAGTGTACAGGTCCAGAAAGAAGACATTATAAGAAGATTCAAAGTAAAATGCATGGTGATTTCAACATGACCTGTAAGGAAGGGTCTACTTAAGCAGGGAGAAGTGATGCTTTCCACTCTGTGCTGGTGATCAAAGGTTTACTGCCATCTAGTGACAGTTCTGTACTTCTAGGAGAAAAGTTACTACAGCCCAAACGACTTCTGGTGAGTAAGCCTTCATTTGAACTGTCTTACAGCACATCACTTTTGGGTAACTTGAGAGAAAAGCCCAAGTGTGGATGGAGAGAATCTAAACATCTCATTCGACCACCTCTCAAGGTCAGAGCTGGTTTAGCACATTTCAAATTTTCAGCAGAGTGAAACTTTGTGCTCTGGGACTCCCTTGATAAGACTCACATCTCAAAAACTTTAATGAAGCATCTTTCACAGTGTTAGAGGACTTGTCAAAATGCTACTGCAGCTGCAAACTGTCAATAAGAAGCTATCTGTGTTTGTCCAAAATGGGATCTGTCATCAATTGCCTTCTTGGTAAATACACTGCATGTTATCCGTGGTCCTGTTCCCAACACCACACGTTCAGTCTGGGAACCAAAAGGCAAACTGATGCCTTTGTGACTATAAAGGCATCACCTGCAGTTAAAGATGTGAAGCCTAAGACTAAAAGGGACCACTAAGGAAATCAAAGCCTTTCTCAGTCATGGGCAATTAGAAGTTCTTTCATATATTGATCAATGTGTATCTCAGCTGCACATCTCCTTTGATGGAGAAGCTTTTCAGAACCTTCCTGCTCTGTTGGCTAGGAAATAATTTGTTTCTGCTGATGCTATTTAGTAGATTTATAGTGGATGTAAAAGGCCAGAGTAATTTATTCTTCCATATGCATATAAACACTGTAGGAGTATTTTTAATAAAAAGAAAAAATCATTTTACTCATCTGAGCAAGCTGCAGTAATAACCACCAGTACAATAAAGAAGCTACAAGTTACAGAGCTAAAGTAAGGATGGGAAAGGAAGATGGAATTTCAGCAGACAGAAGTCCAACCATGGAAGTGTAAAGCTGCAACCTCACAAGAACAAATGCAATAATTTATTTTACAGACATCTTACACTTCTCAACACAACTCAGTAAAAAGCTTTTCCTCTGTTTTCCAGCAACATCACCAGGAACCACGTGCACTCAGCACCCCTCGGTCGGTGCTCACTGCTCACTGGTGACCAGAGCTACAGGCTGCTTCATGGAAAAGAAAAACAGTTGCTGTACAATTAAAACAACTGCTCCAAAGATGAACATTTCTAGTTAGGCTGTTAAACAATAGAACACACAAAAAAACTCATACCGAACAGGAGTCTGTGCAAGTATAAGATGAAGTTCCTCATCTGGGCTGTTTTTCACTGGTGTTCTCTTCAACTGTGAGCTACAGAAACAAAAAACAAACTTAGGAAGTACTAGTGCAATTCAAAAAGGAATTTTTTTTTTAGAAAGACTTATTAATATGGAGGAAAAAAGAACTGTGGAACAGATTTTTAGAAGATCTAGACATCCAACCACTCCAGTTGTTAGAATAATGTCATTTGAATTCCTCAGTCGATCAGCTCTGAGCAGGATGTTAGACTAGATGACCTCCAAAGTTCCCTTCCAACTTGATTTTTTTTACAGAATTCTGTTTATAGCAAGTTAATTTATATGTACAGCTGGTATTAGCTTCATTTTAATCTAATTTTAAACATATGTACTTTTCAAGCATAATGACACAGACTACCTAGTGTGAGATCACAGGGTGAAAGTTATAAAAATGTTGAATTTCCAGGAACCACAAGAATTTAGGGTATGACTAAAATAACTCAGGTATATCTGTATTACTGAACAGCACCAGGGAATGTGCCTGGGCACTGGTTCTCAACTTTTTATTCTGCTAAACCATCCATGGCCTATTTCTGTCCCATGCAAACTGCCATTCCCCAAACAGGTGGAGGGTACAGGTCAGAAGGCAGAGTAGCCTGAGGACCACTCCCAGCAGGCAGCTGCCAAATGCCACCAGATTGGGTTAGGAAGGAGAAGCTGGACTGTGAGGACCCAAGGCATCCTGTGCCAGCTGGCCCCAGAGCACCCTCCTCCTCACCATGCCTCAGCTTGCCCTGGAGGACAAGGGCTTGCACAGAGCAAGAATCAGAGCAGAGCTTCCAAGTCATGTTAGGTAGTCACCACCAGATGTTTTCTATCTATAACATAAGGTAAGGCTGGGGTTGCCACAAACAGCTGAACTACAAACCTAGGAGACCAACAGGAGAGAGAGATGTCCATCTAGAATGAACACACAGCAGAGAGGCAAAGGCAGAAAGCAACCCAAGTTCACATGAAAGCAGTAAATGGAAATATTACCCTGCTATGACATCAGGCTGTAGAGTTTCATCATGATCCAGAAACAACCTTGCATCTATATCTTTGTTGTTGAGATAGAGCTCATCATATTGTTTTGAGAGAACTTCAACCTTAAAAAACAATGGGAAAAAAATATTTTATAGGAACACATCTGACAATTTGCTGACTAATAGAATACAACACCTCTCAAATACAATGCTGAAATGCTAAGAGAATGAGCTTGGAGCTCACAAAGCCACTTCTTACACAAACAGCTGAAATGTACCCAGAGGAAAATCATCATTCCCACGGACAAAGATAGATAATCTTTCAAAAGAGAAAACTATCCAAGATCATGAAATTTTTTTTTCAAGACATGTAGCTCTTGACACTGCAAAAGAGCTAAAAATAGCTAGAGTGGGAGACAAAGACCTGCAAATCAAATGAACGTTTCCAGGCTTTAAAATCTTTCCTTCCAGAGGAAAGAAATGTCTCTAAGAGCAGGAATGAAGTATGAGTGTCCTTAGAACAGCTGCCAGAGAGCCCAATAGGTCCCTGTCTCTGCTGATTAGGAGATGAAGGCCAAGACCCAACCTCAAACCCTCCTCTTCTGAGTTTAAGAAGAGTTTTCCCCCTTCCATATTAATGTATTTGTAGTGGTGTAGGTTTCAAGAGACATACTTATTTCTACAAAAACACAGACTGCTATTTCATATCAATGCTGTTATTAAAAGCTTCTTAGTTGATTAGATCATATGATAGCAAAAAGCTTGTTGCTGGTGGGTTTGTTTGCTTGGGAGGGGGGGTGTTAGTTTTGAGCGACTAACTGGAAGTATGGAATTCTTTTTTATCAGGGCCAGATATCAGCCTCAACCTCAGACCTGCTGCTCTGCTCCCACAAAAGTAGACAGGCACCTCAATTATCTGTTCCCTGAGCCCTTAAACATAATAAATAATGCTGTGCTCTAGCAAAGTCCTGCTATAAAACCAGGCAACACTGCAGATGAACCCAAATTAGTCCATTCCAGGTCCTAAAAAGAACCCCAAGCTGCAAACACCACCTACACAGCTTGGCTCCTCATCCTCTTCTTTTGCTTTTGCCAAATTAATTTGCTCCAAACTTATCTCATGGATACTGAATCAAAGATTATCTTTAGATTCCTACTCTTGCTTTATTTGTGTGATTTAAAAAGTCCATTATCTCCCAGCAGGCCAAGTGAGGTTCTCTCCCCTGTTGCACTCTGCCCTGGTGAGGCCACATCTGAAGTAGTGTGTCCAGATTTGGTCCACCCAATGAAAGTGAAATACTAGAGGGAGTTGAGAATAAACTGTGCAGTGGCTACAGCTTGGTAACATGAAAGTAATTCTGCATGGACACAGCAGTCCAAACTCTTGTCAGTTGTGAAATCAAGCCTAATCTCTTGGCTGTCTCTCCAATATGACTACAGTAACATGTCTCAGTTATATTTAAATTAAGGTAATTTAAGAATGTATGCATTTATAGACTGACTTCAGAGGCTTGATATTATAATGGATGCATTTTGGATTAGTGGCCTCACACTAAAATCATGAATATGCAACTCTTGATGCCATGTTTTGCTCTGAGCAAAAGCACTTGTTCAGCCTTGGGAAGTTAACTTATTAAATTAAAATGTAAAGGCTAAATATAGTCCATGAACACTGTGATCCCTGCTAAGCCACATTCCTGAAAAGAAAATGCATTTTGCTAGTTGGTTTTGGAAGAACTTCTTAGAACTTCATCAGTATGTGATGAGGACCTTAAGTGATTTGGCATGAAGTAAATCACTGTTGTCAAACTGTCTGGAATTACCTCTGGTAGTCCATTTGAAGCTACAACACCAATAGAACTCAGGAATGGTATAAAACTTGTGAAATACAGATTTTTGACCTAAATAAAAGAAGAAAAAAGTATCATTAGAGACAGTCATACAGAGGCAGTCATGCACACACTGCTTTCACATTTAACAAGAAATTAAATGAGGTGCTTCTGGAATTGTATTGTCTTTTGGTTTCAATAAAGCAAAAATGAAGTGTCCCTACACACCTAAAACATAGTGATATGTAAGCATTCAGCACAAAATCCATTGCTGGAGCATTAAATGACTAAATAAGGGAAGAACTGCACTCTTCCCAGCCTCTACTTCCATCATCTGCTTGGATATTGAATAAAAACCATCAGTCCTTTTTACACAGGAGTGGATTTATCAGCAAAAGAAAAGGGGAAGGGGGTCTTTAAGAACCCATTGTGTTGTTCTTTAAGAACCTGTTGTGTGCATTTTCTCATCCTGGGATGCAGGTGTGGAACTCCATCAGAACAGCTTTGGGTCCCCACGCTACAGTCGGAGTGTTAACTCCACCTTGCATTCCTCCACAGATCAGATTCCCTGGTCAAGTTCTCACCCGTGGCAAAGGGCTTTGGTGGTGGTGGGTTTTGGTTTGTGTTTTTTTGTGGAGAACTATAGAATGGTAGCCTACCTTCACTACTGAACTTGAGGGAATAGTTAATAATTAATAATAGCTAATAGCATAACTAATGAGATTTTTGAAGACCACTTAAATAAAGGCATATTCCAAGAGGGGGTTTAGCAGCAAGATCTAACAGGCATTGAAAGGCAGGCATTACCTCATCTAAATTACAATCGTGCTCTTTACAAAGGACTTCAATGACTTTTGTATCAGGATCAATTGGCTTTGAAGTGCGTGTGTTCCTGTTCTGACCTCTTCTTGGAGTTTGAGCTGAGCCATTAACAGCCACTGCACTCACTGCAGACTCTGGAAAGAGAGAGCCACCACGAGGTTAGAGTCTTCAGAAGAAACAGATGATAGCAGTTTTTAAACTGAAAGAAGGTTAAACTCTTTTAATGATTTTTCAAGTCCTCTTCTTAAATATTTCCCTTTTCATCTGTTCAGCTGGGTGAAAAAAACATCAGTACAGGAAATAGATACAAAAAGAAAAGTACTGTTTGAATTCCTGGGTCAGTACTTGGGCATTTTGCTTTTAAAAAGCTATTCCACATGGAAAGTGGAAAGCACTTGCTGTAAGCAGCTGTGAATAAGCACCTGTTTTGCAAAGCTAGGACAGCCTTTTCACAGATGAGCAACTATTTCTTCTGTTCTTACAGAGCTGGAAACCCAAGGAGCAGAAAGAGCAATTTCATTCCACGTGTCTGAAGGTTAATAAAGTCAATGCAGGACTTAAATGCTGCTGGGAATCTGGAATATGGTTCTGCAGGGAATTCCTCCTTTCCCCAGACACCCCCAGGCAAACAAGTGGAAATGAAAAAGTTCACCTTGCAGAAGGTATCAAAAAACCTTAATTCAGTAAGGCAAAAATATTCTGCTAAGCTCCCCGTAGATAGCTTCAACATTGATGGTTTGAAATATGCTAATAACATTAATAACATGCTAATATCATTAAATAGTGTTGGTTTACAATTGACACTCTAATCAACGTGTTGTTCTCATCTGTAACTTTATTTGTATTTGACAACTGTCCTGAGAAAATCTGACAAGCTGCACTGCTCGGGTGGCTGCATCTCAATCCCTCCAGCCTCATTCAAACCATAAAGGCTGACATCATTTAGCACAATGGGAAGCCTCTTGGTCATGAGGATTTGAACAGAACACTGTTGTTTGCTAAAAGAATGAAGCACTGTTTGACAGTTTACAAGGCACCTGCACGTATCACACAGCTTCAAGTGCAAAATCCAGTGCTTCCCACTTATGACAGCAACAGCCCTATCTGCAACTTGGGCTGAAGGGACAGTGCTTCTTTTCAAGATCCTATGCAAGAACCAAGCTGGTTCTCATAATGAACTCCTAGTCTTCATAATTTCACTAAAATAAATCAGTGTGAACAGAGTTCAAAACCAGGTAGGTTCAGTTCAGTGTTCTTTGAAAAAGGATGTGCTTTGTAATATCTGAGTTGCATAGGTCTGTCCTACTGTGAAGGACAAATCCAACTTCCAAATAGTACTGGAGGAGGGCAGGGATTTGCTTGCCACAAGCCCATCCTCTCCCATCCTTTGTTTGTATTGGTGTTAGAATAAAAGTGAGGTTATTTGTTCTTACCTGCAACAAATAGTTACTTGGTCAGGCAAATATCCTCCAAAACACAGAATGTAGAGAATCCAGCAGCAGATATAAAATCTATTCTATGACATCATAACCCCAGTGAATATTTAGTTGAGAAACAGAAATAGAGCAAGTAGATTTAAGCTATAAACACTGGTGTTGCATTCAAACCAGCAGATGATAAACTAATTAATATAAAAAAAAAACACATTTTCCACATACTGAGGCATTACATACTTCATTATACCTTACAGAACAAAATATTCAACAAAAATAGAATTCTACCCTTGTAAATTACCATAAATACTTTCTTAGTGAGGTCTTCCAGGGCTTAGGTATAAAAACTGAATGTACAAAAGGTTCATGCTGAAGAGAAGTCTCTACAGTGAAGACCCACTGCATTTTTTCTTTATTAGAGACACTAATAACAAAGGAGATGTAATAAAGAAAAGCTATCTATATTTTCTCTCTACCATTTTATATTGATCTACCACTGCAGTTAGGTTTTCTGCCCACCATATCCTTCTTGAAGGCTTCTCTTGTCATCCTACTGTTGTACATCAATGAAATAACACATTCCTAGCATTGTCTTTTCCTTTTGTAACTCAAAGGACTCCTAAATAATAGTTCTTTGTCATCATCTACTCAGAACCTGAATGTTCACCAGTGCAAAACTGCTTTTTTAGCAAGTCCCTGAAAACCAGTATGGGCAGAGGACATAGCAAATGGAGAGTAGGAATAGAAAAAAAAAAGTAATTATATTAAATTTAGATAATTCAATTCAGTTCACTATCATCTAAATTGAACTAAAGCATTAAAAAATCCATTTTAATAAGCTTAAGAGCTTTATTATGTTAATTATGAATGTTAGCATGATTCTAATAGAAATATAAACCAATTTAGTTTCTACTTAAGTGAACAAAAAACCTAAAAACCTTACTGTATGGTTCCTTGAGCATAGCAGGAGGTGACAGCTTGATAAAATAGTCTAAGACACACAGTAACAACTGGAAAGAAATCACCAGGTCATCTTCCACTTGCAACATTTTACCTGCAAACATTTAAAAAGGTAAAGAAAACCTCTGTGAGACCTTTGACTTCACTTCAGAAGGAATTTGGGAAAAGTACATATTTTGAAGTTAATTTAATAGAACACTACACTTGGAATTCCCAGAGCATTCTTTACAGGCTATTGATTTTAAAATTCATGGTTCTTAGGAGGTTTAGAGAGATTCATGGTTCTTAGGAGGTTTCTTGCTTTAGAGAGAGGATACATACAAAAAAATTCACTGTGCAAAAAGTTCCTACCTCTCAGTGCTCCCTCCTGATTTCTTTTTCACATTACTATAGTGGAGTAACTGTAGGCTGTTGTACCTACATGTACCTCTTACTTCTGTGCCACCCTCCCTCACTCTCTTTTTGATGGTCTTACACGAGCTCTGGGAAAGCTGCAAAGTAGTCAGAAAGCAGGAGCTGCTAGAACACCATCTGGAGAAATCCAAAAGGTGCTGTTCCACTGTATGCTCAGCCTGCCCAATTTATATGGAATGGCTTTGGGAAGTGACACCAATATTAGCACTAAGAGCACTTTTCAGATTCCACTATTCCAGCTCTTTCCAAACTGTAACTCATATGTTGGAGAAGATGTCCAGGGCCATTCCAAGATGGTGTGTGGCCATCAGTGATTCAGAGCAGCTACAGATCACTGCTTGTGCTCTGTTCCCTGGGCAATTTCTGTATTGTTTTCTATCAAGATTAGCAAGCATCACCCAGGCTCTCCTGTGACTTCAATTACTTGCTGGTGAATCTGAGCTTTCCTTACTCTCAGTTTATGCAGGCTGCATAAACTTTGTGGGTTTGACTTTAGGCTTGGAAAATTCTAGTGAAAAAGCTCCATGAAATTCAGCTCATCCAAGAGCAATTTTGATGGCAGAGATGTGTACATTTCACTGACAACACAGAGGTGGAGTAAGCAGCAATCAAAGTACATGATTCATTCCTCTTTCTAAGAGTAGTCCAGGGAGACAGCACTCTGGACTACTGTAATTGTTTCATCACTCAGCTTTAACTGGAACATCTGCCTTTTCAAGGAAGAATTGGAGCATTCAAACAATACCATTTTGAGGAGTTAATATCTTAGAACAATATCTTCTTACTGTCTTTATTTTATATATATTTATAATATATAGAAGCTTATTTAAAAAAATCAGAATAGACTTAAACACAGAATACCAACCTTTAAAGTAAAGCAAACAAAAAAAAACAACAAACAAACAACTTAGAGAGCTTAAATAAGTAAATAAATATATACAGGAAACTGCACTAAAAGAAATATTACTAAGTAGTTACTAAAGCCATGCAATCAAAGCATTCCAGGCCTGTACTATGCACATATGTGATGTGGGTGCCAGTCTCATACTGCCTGTATAAAATTAACCAAAATTACTTCAACACTATTCATTAGATGACTATTTTTTAACCAAAAGCTCACCTTTTGCCAGCAAAAAAGTAATCCAGTAAGTTCTTAGGAGTAATGCAGAACTGAGTTCAGAAGAAATCCTGTAGAGACAAAGATTTGGCATTAACAGCTCTGTAGTTACTTAAACTGTATCTTCTGAAAATGTGCTTCAGTCTGTGGAACAATTTAAGACAACACTCAACATTTTCCATATAGTTAAGTTTATTCATTATCTCACTCCATTCCCTACATAATTATAACTACACATTTGAAAATATTAAATCTCTGTAAAGCCATTCAAGAATCAGGAAAAACCTGGATCATCCTTGGAAAAGAAAGTGAAGGGAGGGAGGTAAATTCATGTAACCATTAAAAGCTGTTTTCTCTCTTGGGCCTTTGACTAATGCCCCATTCAGCAGCCACAGCATCAACTCAAGCTTGTTTGGGAGCTGCTAAGGCATCTTTTTATCCACTCCTTTGCTGCTGTGATTGGGAAGCTCAGTCTCCAAATGTTAAGTTTCCACCATGCCCAGACACCCACCCGTGGGTAGGAATCCTCCATGGAGGAAGTGATAACTACATGTCACTTCTGCAGCTCTCATCATCTCCATGAAATGCAAAGTCTCCACCAAACCTAATTTAAACACATTCCATACTGTGACTTAGGTCAATCCCAATGGGTTAAAAAAAATCAAATGCTGACACTTTTTACATCTGATCTTGACAAACTCAATTTAAGAAAGTCAAACTTACTCACTACTAGGTTGCTCCAGATAAATAAGGCCACAAATCCTAGAAAATAATAAAATTTTTTAAATTAAAAATCTTATTTTTAAACACTTCTCTGAAAACAAATTCTACAATACCTTTGACTTCAATTCAGTGAGAAACAGCAGTGCAGACCACACTAGGAAAGGGTGGTTTCAAACCCTCACGAGTTCTGCAGTGCCACTGCAAGCCTTGGGCTGTAATGCTGCTTCCTTTTTATTCTAGGCACTTGTCATTTCAAGAAATAACTTCACTTTATTCAGAAACAAAACAGGGAAAAAAAGGCAACTTTCTGATACTGTTTAAAAAACTTGTTACTGTAATTCAAGGAAGCAAGTGAAGAAGAGTTAGAGGCAAAACCCAAACATGCCTGTGTAAGTCTGCAGTGATACTTTTATAGCCCAGAAAAGATTTGCTGTTAGTAAAACCAAATTATTTACAACTTTCATAGACCTTCCCAGCCTGATGGCAGCTATAAACTTTTCAAAACATGCATGACACCCAGGGTAATGCTAAGTGTGATTGAATGGACTTTGAAAGGACAAATAAATCTTAGATCACATTTATGCTTTAATTGCACAAACCACCAAGGGGGGATCTGCTACCCCTTTCAAGGGTCCTTTAAGGGATATTTGGGAGTCTTTTGTGGTGTGGGAGGCAAACCATTACAGTGACTTAAGTGACTTTAGGTGAAAAATACCAGAGCATATTATCAAATACCACAAGGATCATTGCATGATGCTTCAGTGTTGAATGCCACACGTTTTCCTAGTGGAATATGCAATAGAGGATTTCACAGCCTGATTAAAAAGTGCCCCAGAAGATATCAGATCTTGCCCAGATGCATCTGTGCTACCACAGATTAGTCTGTAAAATGATCCCAAGCCTTTATCAACTCTGTCTTTGCATGAAAGCATCGAGTGCAGCAACTTAGCACCTTGGCATTGCAGCAACTCAAAAAAGCATCCATGAGAGAAGGCTCCTGATTTTTGAGTTACATGCAGAAAGCTCTTGGCACTCTGCCAGAAGCACGTTCCATTTCTTCTTCAAGAGAACACCCCTTGATTTTCACTGTACAGTCAGTTCAACCACTTGGAAATGTTCACCTTGATTAGGAGTGAGAGTTGCTAATAGAGCAGGCTCTGCAAAGCCCCTAGATGCTGGAACAAACAGCCTTCAGCTCCAAATCTGGGAGAGAGAAACATTCTTCTTTATTTTTGTGTGTGTGCCTTTTTAGAGTTCCTTGGAAAGAAACTCTTGGATTGAGATTTGGGGAGCAGGCAAAAATGAGAAAGTCCAATAAATAAAAAACTATTTAGATAGTAAACCAATCCTCTTTCTAACTGTAAAAAGCCTTATGAAGGGAGTTGCAACCACTTGTCATGTTACCCTTACTACTGTATGCACAAATGGATTAGCAAAGCATTGTAATAGTTAGGGAGTGAAATGTAAGATGTGTTTATTTAGCTCATGTAAATAAGCTCCATTTCACTGTTCTGTAAATATTAGCACACAGTTTAAACAAGCTCTTCTAGTACACAGTTTGAAAAGTCTAAAGACTTAAGTGTTGACAGCCTTAAAGAATTCATCATTTTAAAATGAAAAACTTATATTACCTTTCAAACTTGTGGTATAGTGCAAGTAATACATCATATTTCTTCTTCAGCATTGATACAGTGCTATCAACTTTAGTGCTTACAGTATCCATGTTGACATCCACCTCTTTCAGAAACCTAAAAAATGTGCACACACTGGAAAAAAAAAATAGGAGAAAGAGGAGAGGAGATATTAACTCTGAGTATTGGGAAATAGCTCTGGAAAGAGCCAAGCCACCCCACCAGAACCCACTCTTTACACTAGACTCCAGCATATTCTTACTACAACCAGCAGTGACTGAGAACCTTCCCTTGGGAAATGCTACTTGTTTACCTCGAGCTCCACCTTTACATTTTCCAGCAGAGGTGTCTTGTGATACAGAAACTACTACAGAAAGAGAATTTTCTTGGCTGGCACAGGTATTATCCTTGGAAGTCAAAATGTGCTAACTAGACACATCTTTCTTCCTTGCTCTGCCAGGAAACCCACAAATATCCAATGCAGAGATTCAACTCTTCTCTTCTACCTAAAAGTTCTACTTTAGAAGTGATGTTACCACTCTAAAAACATGAACCTTGGCTCCATCCATGCTAAAGAGAGACCTAAGAGGGAAAACAGAGATGAATACATTGCATTATCTGGAATTTCAAGTCTTGCAACGGGTCCTGGGGGTAAGGATATCCTCACCCTTTGGAAATACAGCTACACAGTGGATCAAAGTTTTCCCTCCTCAGCCATGTAATATTATGGTCATCAAGAAAGCATCTTGTTATGTTAATAACCATATTTTTGAGTTAAAATATCAAATACAAAACCAGTCAGGAATTCTTTTACAAGGGAATGAAAAATCTTTCCATTTATCTGTGTGGCTCTAGGGGATAAGGTGACTGGTGGAAATCTCTGCCAGTTTGACTTTATAGCTGACAGAAAGCCCAGGGCTAACAAGCAATTGAGTATTGCTAAAATCAAAATCCACAAATACCTTACTCTTTGAAACCCTAAAGGAAAAAGTCTCTTTGCATTTGCAGCCCAAGTTGGTCTGTACTCAGGTGGAACACGCTGAACATGGCTGCACAAATGCAATTAGATTTCATCCAGGCAGTTCCAAGTCAGTCAAGACTAAAGAGATTAAGTCAAGACATGGAACGTGGCCACTGCTCTGAGAGATAGTGTAAGATAGAAGAGGCATGAAGAAGAAAAAATATTTTACAGAAAGTCTTGATGCAGGGAAAGAAAAGAAAATGTTTTAGGTACAATTTACACCAAGTTAAATTGAGAAAGATTTTAGGTTAAGCAAGACCAAGAATCAGCTGTGTGATTCTATCAAAGCCAATCACAGTTGAACCAAACAATCATTGCTCCCTCAACTAAAATATGATAGAAAGAATCCTCGTTTACTGAAATATCCAAATTCCCATAAGTAACCTTCACTTTAAAATCAACTAGGACAATTCACACCAAGATTCATTGTAAAAATGAGGACTAGTTCATTACTGCAACTTAAATTCACACACTTAAATTCACTTACCTTATGCTTATACTTTTCAGAAGCTCTGTGAAAGTGAATGTCATTTCATCCAGGTCAATTGCTACAATAAAGATACAGACTCCCCATGTTTCTTTTTTCTTTTTGTTAAAAGCCTTTTAGAAAAAGAGAAAAGTTTTTTTTTATTTTATTATGGAATAGTGGGTAATAGATAGAAAGCATTCATTTGTCTAAACTGGTTTAGAAACAGCAAAACAAAACACTCCCAAGCAAACATTTGACTAATGAGAGCCAGTTATTTGACAACTGAAAACCATTACAGATTTTACATGATAAATGAAAGAGCAAGCACTTCAACTCTTATTCCTAGAGTACAAGATCAATTTTACCCATAAAATTCAGCAAAGATGCACAACAGAAGCTTTGGTTCCACAGAACATTTATGCAAAGCAGAAGCCATGACTTTTAAGTGACTGTATTTGATCATAACAAGACACTGAAGGTTAAGGAAGCAGGAGAACAACTGTGAGTAAGAAATATAAAATCATTACAAGGACAAGCAATAAATTACTCCAGGTCACTCCAGAAAATACTCCCACCAGGAATAACTCTGCCCCAGACCTGGCTCCCTCCATCTGACGTGGTCTTCCAGAACTACCCTGGAAGGCTCTGCACCTTCAGCACCCACTCCTGCCCTCTCTTACTCTGTGGTGTAACCACAACTAATCCCTTGTCATGCCCATAAATGACACAACAACAATTTCACTGGCGTGGCCAACAATTAATTAAGGGTTTTTTGAAATTGCTCTACTTTTTTCTTGGGACCAGTGTTGATACATCCATGAAAAAGGGCTGGGGCCTCCTCCAAAGACTGAAAAGTTTCATTGGTTTGTGCAACTGATCAGTGTTAGAGCAGAGACTTGAATGCTAAAGTACCCAGCCACCTTCAACAATGTCCTGACTGTCCATTATTTAAGTTACTGTGTTCCTCTTTGAGCATTGCTGTGAATCATGACACCTTGTACAACAGAAAGCTCTTCTGAAAGAAGCTATTAACAGACTGAGATGCATTTGATGATACATTAAGGAACAGCTCTTAAAACCTCACTTAAACCTCACTAAAACCTCAGCCTAATCACTGGAGAGAACTGGCTAGATGGTACAAGAGACATTCACAGTTATGTTTAGGGAAGATGGCAGGGAAAAAGAATCAAGAATAATTTAAAAAAGAAAACTTCAGAATTAAGACTTGCAGGAAAAAGATACTAGAAAAAAAGTCAAAGTGAATACTGTACTCACTGACTGCATGTAAGAAGTTCTATGTAAAGACAAGTTAGATCCTCCATCTTTCAGCAATACTGGTGTATTTTCTACTGAACATTGTTTGGAATGGAAGATTAGTTCTCAGGAGATTAAATCAAACTCAAACATAACAGTAGCTGAAAGTAACAGAAGTCAACAAACTGATGAGAATCTCTCTGACATAAAAACTTCCCACTACACTTCTCTTGCATGTAGCAGGGTTGCAGGGGACATCAGGGTTGTGGGGGACATCAGTCTCCCCAGGATGGGCAGATAAAACAAAAAGAAACTGTATGCCAGTTAGCTGTGCTTTTAAAGTGCAAGGGCACAACACACACATGCAATGCTTCTGCTACTGAGACACTGAGTGTCACCAGCAAGAGGCCATGGTGATGATTTGTATTTGCTTTGGGACTTCTAGTAGCTCTCTGGGTTTTGCTTAATAACAGAAGTGAGGTGGTTTATCAACTGCAGTGTTTTCTTTTTCATAAGAAACTACAACCAGAAGGACATGATTTAATTTAAATGTGGAATTGCATAGAGTGGGAATACTTGACCTGCTGTTCACTGACTTTTTAGTCTACATAGAGCAAACTTGCTACATTTAAGAACTCACTCTTTGAATCCTCCACTTAAGTTACAGTTCATCTTTTAAGCTTTCTTCACCAAGAACATAGCTCAACTCTTGTGCAAATCAAGTGAGCTTCAGCATCTTCACAGCAGTGCCAGTCACCACTTGGAGAGAATTTCAGAGTGTAAGATGAGCAGTTGGAAACAAGGAAAGATGATAGAAACATCCTCAGAGGCTGGAGACTTTCTAGGGCAAGAAAACCCCTAACACTAAAGCAGTAATAATACCCTCATGTCCATGGGGTACAGAATGATGACAACCAACTAGAGTTATGAAATAGAAACAGATCAGTGTAGTACCTGAGAAAAAAATTCATGGCCAAAGAAAGTTAAAGTAGGAAGGACTAACTATGCAGACTGCAAATCTTTCAGCAGCAGCATTTTTTAATAGCAGGTTAGACAGACACTTGATAAAAATGACTCAGGACTTCAAGAGTCTGCAGAGCTGTGCAGCAGCAGAACAATGGCCCACATCTCCCAGCAGTGCTACAAACAGCAAACAAAAAAATGAAGCTCCAACCCACACAGCACATGCCTCAGCAAGTTGGGCAGATGAGGTTGAAGCACACCAGACCCTGGGCCTCGAGGTCCTTGGCAGACCCAAATTTCTATCAATTTCCAAAACCATTCAATTTTCTTTGCAGGAGTTTTATTCCAATTTATCAACACGTGTTCCTCACGGCGTTTTATTTCAATGTATTAACCAATAATTCACTCAAGTTTCTTTTCCCTGCTTACATCACCCAATATTCTACTTTGGATTTTCATTTTGTTGTTCTTTACTAAAGCAAACAGTAGCAGAACAAAACAAATGCCCTGAGATTTTTCCTAGCAGTATTAATTACTATGGCTTCCTCAACCTCCTCTAGTCTTTCTTACAACAGCAAAAAAGATCACATGCTGCTCACTAAAGCAGTCATCATTCCACTAAAGCTATTTATTCCACCTAGACTTTACAAAGACTACTGATTCTTAATACAAATTTCAGGACAGTTACAAAAAAGCAGCAGAGCCAATTATTAAGCCAACAATTGTTGGTGCATAAAAGTTTTGAGATTAAGATAGTAAAAGCCACAACTGTAAAATGAAGACTTTGCTCAGCTAGGTAGCTTGGTTTGCTAAGTTAGTTAGAGAAAGAACAAAAGTCTCTGTGTGATGATAATGCAAAAGCTCTTGTTTATATGTGCACTTCCATGTTTACAATAAACTCGTGTGGGAGTTTATCAACTGGAAAAAGAATTTGAAAATAAAACATCTTTGTGACCATGCACCAGATACCCTCCTTCACACCAGCAGCAGCCCTGATTCTGTACAATATTTCTGGAACAAGACTTAGGAGCTTTGTCAAAGAGTTTCCAAGTTATGATTTTATTGTTGGGAGTCTGGTTGTCACCGAGGAAAACTTTACTATCTCCAGCTATGAAGGAAAACAGCACCAGGCAGCTGCAGTGTTTTAAACAACTCTCTCTGCTGGCCTGTTTTTTCCAGCTGTAGGTCAGACTCATTTTCCAGACAGATCATGCAACCATCTCTGTCCTGTCACCTTTCTCCTCCACCACACTCCTCACAGGGGCTCAACTGTTTCAAGGACTCAAGGCCCAGCTATGACAGCATCCAGCTGTAATATCTGACTCCAAATTCTGCAGAAACAGGTAAAAGCACTTTAAGAAAAGCTACAGCACAGAGTTCTGCAAAATGGGGTAAAATTTCAGAGAGAAATACGATCATTAGTAGCTCAAAGGCTCAAAAGAAAAACCATCAGTGTGGGAAGGTGACATCATGAAGGAAAAAAGCAGTGAGTCAGATGGCTTTGGCAGTGCCCGTGGCTTCAGCAGGTGTCTGCACAGAGGGTTCATCGCAGGCAGTGGTGGATACCAACCTTCCTCCTCCTGACTGCTGCCCACCTGGCCAGCAGTGACCCTCTAGCTATCTCCCTGAGGTGCAGGCAGGCTTAGGCCAACAGGTCATTGCATCCTACCAAGCTCTTGTCTTCACGTGTCAAAGAACAATTGCTCTGCACTTTCAAGCTGCGTACACCTTGCTTGCAGAGTTTCTTTGCACGTGATTACACGTACCCTAGCAGAGCCAAAAAGGACAGTGCTACAGATGTTTCTACTTTAAGTCACTAAATATTAATTAACTAAGTATACAGCAGGCACTCAGACAAGGTCCAAGCCCATATTTGCACCCTGAGTGTCTGCCAGTTACTACAGTACCTTATGTCTAGGACCCAGCACTTCCCAGGGAGTGCTGCAACTCCCCTCCACATCCTCAGAGGCTTAGCAGGCACGATTCTGAGATCAGCCACAAAGAACAAGGCCAGGGAAAGTAAAGTTTCAAGTCTGTATGCTCTATAAATGGCTTGAGAGTGGAATCATTAGATGCTACCTCTGTTTCCATCAGTGAGCTGATGATTGCAGCTTTCTAAAGTCAAATTTACTACCACGTTAAACAAAAGTGTTCTGGTAGGTATTTGTCCCAACTGCTATTTGCATTTGCTTGAGAACAGAAAGGTGTGAGTAAGCAGCTTCTGTTCCAGTTCAGAACTGAACAGGTTAGCAGTGAAGCATGTTGATTAAAGCTGGTGCTGGCAGGACAAACCCTGGGCCAGCTCTTCCAACACATGACCTTCACCCGAGGGGAGAAAAAAATGAGCATTTAAATACACCCTCCTCCTGAGTTCCTGCAACCCAACCCAGAGTGATCCTGAGAAGCCTTACTCCCCACGATAACAGCTTGACTTGGAAAGAGAAGCAGCAATCAGCTACGCTGTTAATTTGCTTGACTTCACTCTCAAATGAAGCCTGCACTGGTCTCAGCTAGAAGCAGCAACTCCAGTGCCTGCCAGCTCTCTGAGGAGGCACATACTTGCCAGCTTCCTCACTTCAACACCTTCCTGATACATCATCAGGAATTTTGAGGAAAAGGTCTTGGATTGAACCACGACATATTGCTCTTTTTTTTCCCCCGCCAATGTCGAGCCCTCTTAGCATCTGCCTTAATTGCAAGGCAGTAAACACTAGCTATATGTCATAATGAAGATCTAGTCACTGTTCTCTTCTGAACAGGTGAAGGAGGTGATCCTCAGATGCTGAAAAGGAGGGCTGTGAATGCCCTGTCTCTCACCTGCTCACTGACAGGCAATGATCAGTGAAAAACTTCACTCCTAAGTGAAATTTGCAGCATTATACTCAAACCTGCCTTGATTTTTTTCCACTCAGCAGAACTGACTACTGTTTCAGTCCATCTAAGGGAGCCCAACAGTGCTCAGGTAGATGTTTCCTGGGAACATCCACGGCCAGCAATTGTATCTGCTGCTGAAAGAGCTGCCCAATCTCCTCACTTCCACGCTGTTACTGCATTGTGTTGCAAAACTCAAGTGCATCCAGAGCTGCTACACTCATATGGTGGTTTCAAAACCACAGCCAGCAAGGCATTACCAGTGACAGCCTAGCTGTGGCAGGCCAGCTCAAGCTGCAGAAGGCACAACAAGTACATGGATGCCAGCCCACACAGTGGGAATAATACCCCAGCTAGGCATTTTAATTCTAATTCAGGTTTGTATAAGAAAGCTTGGGTCAGGAATTAATTGTATTGTAGGTGTTCTCTGAGTCAGCCTGTTGAGACAGCAGTAATACAGTGAGAAGAAGGGAGGAGGAAGAAATCAGGAAAGAGAATAATATTTTAATCTGTTTACACATGCCCAGTGACTAACTATGAACGGAAATACCTCAGTGACAAGTACAATGCAGATTAACATCATGCAGTAGAGAGAAGTTTAACACACAAACATCCCTTTCTCTGCAACAGGCTTCTCCAGACCCTTTCTGTAGCCTCAGAGGAAGATGCAGCAGAAAGAAATACACAGAAACACACAATGACATAACCCATATAAAGCTGACTCGGATATAAATGAAATAACTTGCAGGTTGAAGAATTAGCTGTTGTTTTTTATTGTCATTTATCAGTAATCTAGAAGAAAAACATTAATAAAAAAGGGAAATAGAGATAGTTGATACAGACATGCACATCCCAACACCTAACTTCAGTCCAACTGCAACACTAGCAAGCCCTGGCTGTAAGACACTTGTCCCCCAGTCCAGCAAAGTCACAGTTTACTATCTCAGCTGGGCTACGGGCCAGACCGCCGAGCAGAGGCTAGAGTGACAAGCAGCAGGTACTCACCAGAGCTCCATCCACAGCCGACAAGCTCTCGTACGTTTTCCACGCCTTCTCCCTCACGCTCTCCGACACTTTCAGCGCATCGCAGAGCGCAACGAAGTCAGCTTCGCCAATGTCGAGCCTAGGGAAGGCAAAAGGCGTCAGCAGCAGGGTCTCCGCGCAGCAAGCGCGCCGGCCGTATACCGGAGAGCAGGGCTACGAGGGAACACCGGCTGCCGAAAGGCGTCCGGCGTTGACACCGCTCTCCCCCATCCCTCCCGGGCACAAAC
>VWZY01008199.1:50842-75467 GCA_013399075.1 Chloroceryle aenea
GTGCTGGATTCTATGGCCCTGCTCTGGCAGGGGGGTTGGACTCGAAGACCCCCAGGGTCCCTTCCAACCCCTGACACCGTGACCATTTAATACCACAGGGTCAACGATCACCATGCAATCAACAATCTCATTTTGGATTGGATTCTGCTATTAAGATCTTTCCATTTTTAAACCTTGTTCTGAAGTATTTTTATCAAATCTATTTCTTTTCCTTCTTTTCCAAAGCACTCAGGTCCACCAGCATGACTAAAGAAATTAAACTGCTTTAGCGTGTCCTTGCACATCACATACAGGTTAAAAAGAAAAAAAAAAGCAAATCTGAGTGAAAATTTTAAGACAGTATTTAACAGATTGTCAAGTCTCTTCCATTGATGTTTTACAAACGTTTTCCATTAAGGATTACCAAGCACTACGATTCTCCTGCTAAGACAACTCTTACATTTCCCTGATGCAAACAGGGAGATATGGACTAATCTATAGATGGTTTAATGACAAGAAGAACCTGCAGTTCTGCACTTGGGACTACAAGGCTATGGCTTCTTATACACTAAAGGGTTTGGCATTGTTGGGGTTTTTTGGGGGGTGAGGGTTGGGTGGATCAAGAAAGAAGATGAAAGAAAATCGTGGATGAAAAACTGGACATGAGCCACTAATGATCCTGGGCTGTATCAAAAGGACTGTGGCCAGCAGATGGAGAGAGGGGATCCTGCCCCTCTGCTCTGCCCTGGTGAGCCCTCACCTGGAGTGCTGTGTCCAGCTCTGGAGCCCCCAGCACAAGAAGGCTGTACACGTATCGGAGTGTGTCCAGAGCAGGGCCAGCAGAAAGCTCAGGGGGCTNATTTTTAAACTGGACATTAGAAAAAAGTTCTTAACTCTGAGGGTGACAGACACTGGAATGGGCTGCCCAGAGAGGGGGTGGAGGCCCCATCCCTGGAGTCATTCAAGGTCAGGCTGGATGGGGCTCTGAGCACCCTGCCCTAGGTAGAGATGTCCCTGCTTGTGTAGGGAGGTTGGACCAGATGACCTCTGGAGGTCCCTTCCAGCCTAAACCACTCTATGATTCTATGAAAAGCATCAGTAAAAGCCTGAACCCCAGAAAACACTCATGCATACACACACAATTAGCAGCTCCTACTTCACTGGGGCCTTGAGAACTTTTGCACAATAAAATGCCTTCCTTCCCTACCCAGAACCCATCAGATGTACTTAAGCCCACGGAAGCAGTCACTGCAAAAAGCAACGCCTGCTGTAACATTACTCACTCCTTTCAGCACAATCACTCCTATTTACTGAACTCAAGTGGCACTGAACCTCCTGCCAACACAAAAGATGGCAGGAGGAAGGTTTACCTTTCGTGGCTTCTCTGCGTTGTAGTTTATAGGTCTCCTTGCCACGGCAGAGGCGGTAGATGAAGAATCCCAGCTGATCCACGTTTTCAATGCGATCAGTAACAATCATCTGCTCATGAATCAAATAGGACTGAGGCAAATATGTTCCAGCCTGTTGAACAAAAATATAACAGCTATGTCAAAAGCCATCGCTTGTGGTCTAGGTACACAAGGAAGACTGCAATATTCCTTCACCCCAGCTGTGACATACCTGCTTTGAATTCTTTTGAAGTATGTGTTACCCACAGAATTTTATTCTAACTGTGCAAACGTGACTGTGCTGCTCAAATACATGATGGCTGTATTCCAAAAGGTCACAAAACTTCCCCTGATGCATACGTCCACTGTCCTGCTACAGCAACGTCAGCACAGCAGAAACATTTCCTTCCAGAAGCACCCACTGTCACCGATCACACCAGCCAAAGTTTTCATTTGCCACCCAAAATTTTCATTTCAAACCCCAACAGACCTCAGTGGGAACTACTCCCAGACAGGAGCTGGCAGAAGCATGCTCTACAAGGAGCTACTCTTGCTGGTAAGTGTATCCCAGCTGCAGGGAGCTCCAGCTGCCACCCACGGGCTGCAGGAAACCTTGAATGTATTCACAGAGTGGCTCACAACTCTCAAGCCCAATGCAAAACAGACTTATTTTGCTGCAGCTGAAATGATGGAGGCATCCAGCTCTGTGCACACCTCACTGGACACAGCTGAAGATGCACCCTTAGCTATACTGCCCCTGGTAAATAATCATCAACTTCTATGAAATATCACTTCATTGAAGAAATTCTTAATGTCATTCTTATTTATGGCAGGAGAGTAGGTGTTGCTTGCTTTCTAAAAATGAATTTATCACTTAGGGAAACAAATTCAGCTTCTGTGGCAAAAGATCACTCGATTTTTTTTTATTGTCAATAAACAATTTGAAATTTCCACTACAACAGAGGGACTGTCTTTTCAGTTCGAGCAACACGTTGAGAAGCAGCTGATTAAATGCTATTCTTGTCAGTTAAGAAAGAAGAGACTGGATTAAATTCACTTGAAATGATGAAAATTTCCTTCAGCACATACTACGAAGAAAAAACCCCACCAATTAATTTTTTTCTTTAAATAAGTATTTATAAAATGTCATACTCCCAAATTATCCCACTCATTATTTGCCAATTAAATCACAGCAAATTACTGTAGCTTAACCCCTGCTCTCTCAAATTTCAGGGGAGCACCTCAAGGGAGCTCCAGAGCAAAGCTGCTGTGCAGGACACCGGCAGGCAAGGTGGGCAGCAGTGCTGAGGACTTGGGGCAGCCTTCAGGGACACTCCCAGCCTCGTGTCCTCCAAACCTCAGGACCTTCCAAACCATCACCCCCAGGACCCAGCCTTCTTGACCCTCCCGTGAGGAGGGGGAGCTGAGTGCAGGGATCTCCTCTGCCCAGCTGCAGCAGGAGCACTGAGATCCAGCAGAGCCCCAAACACCGTCACCTTTGAGATGTCCCCTCTTGCTTAAAAGGGTTTTGCTTTTGCTCAAAAGAACTTCTAGAAAGATCTGCCTGGAAACAGGAAGGTCCATCCTAAGGCTGCTGGAAGCCTCGTGAACTCACAACCAGTGCTGGTCCTCCACATCTCATTTCCCTGAGCACGCACAGCAGACCCAGCACACCTCACACAGATCCCACTGGATCAGTGCAGAGCAGAGGCCAAGCCCAGGGGCTTGGGTGTTAAACAGTGCCCACGTTAAAAGGATTTCCCAGGGGATCCCCTGTAAGCCTCTCAGCTAACCAGTTGTTCCAGCACACAGATGCTTTACTGGAACTTTAGTGACAAGGATTATAAATTAAAACCCACATGGACTCCTATCAAAGAATCTCAGGGACACCACACCTACACAATTTTGTCTCTCGAATTCATAACATCCAGGGATGAAATCAGGTTTGTTTTCTTCCTTGGAATTGATAATTCCTTCATGATTACAGTTAATTAACTAAGAGGGTTACAGACTTTTTTCTCTGTTTGCAGAGTTCTCTTGTTATCAGTTAACTTTTTAACGCATGGACCTTGTGTCAACATCAGAGTTCTGAGGAAAAGAAAAAAAAAGAGAAAGTTCTCCTTTTTCCCTGTCATAAGAGCAAATTACTTAAGATTTAACCATACCTTGATGTTAATGAGCAGCTCCAGGAAATTTTTTGGTGGCATAACAACCGAAGTGTTCAGTGGAATCACATAGCACTTATCCAGGCTCAGGTCAAGATAGGCAGTGAGTCTCTGTTGAGGAAATCTTTATTTCAATCAAGGTACAAGAGCATCAGAAAATTCACATACAGATTTTGCTAAACTGCTCTTCCTTGTGTTGTTCTTCAAATTCCTGGTTTCTTCTCTGTAAAGCCTATCCAAGCTGAGGGTACACAAATGCAGAAATAAAAGGCAGCCTTGATGAGAGTTTCAATCTCTGACAGGGATTTGTAGAAGGCAGCAGGCAGCAAGTGGCTCAAATGCACTACAGAAATGAAACTACAAAGGTGAACCTGACCTGTTAAGCAATCAAGTACAGTATTCATTTATTCCTAGTGCCTGCATTTTGCAACAAGAGGGCAGAAACCCTGCTCTAGTCTCCACACTTGGGTATTTTGTTGTAAAGGGGACGTGCTGCTGGGAACAACAAAATATAGAAGGAAAAAAAATACTGGTACAGATAATGCAACAAAAATCCTTTTCATTTTCAAAACTATGAGTGAATTGAA
Organism: Chloroceryle aenea; assembly: GCA_013399075.1. Classification (NCBI taxonomy): domain Eukaryota; kingdom Metazoa; phylum Chordata; class Aves; order Coraciiformes; family Cerylidae; genus Chloroceryle; species Chloroceryle aenea. Next base: position 54,962 of record VWZY01008199.1, read on the forward strand.
GTGTTAATGATTATTCACAGCTGAATTAATATCTTTATAGTACCTGAACTGCAGGATTTGGATTCTTTGATAAAAACAGATATAAAAGCCCAAGGAATTATCCTGATGAATCCTACAGCTCTGTTCACCAAGTTGTGTTTTACTGCATCTGTTCTTGCCAAAGAAGACATTACCCCCAAGCTGCTGAAAGCTCTAAGGCTGCAGATGTATATAAAATACTGATCACCAAGAGCCCAACAGTCAAAATAGCATCAGGATGGCAATCATCAGTGCAACTTATCTCATTACAGGGGAAAAAGTGCTATGCCTATGGTAAATGATCTTTGCATTGACCTTTAGAGCAGAGCCTTTAACCCATTAAACCAAAAAAGTAAATTCTTAATATGAATTTGTTCTTATTCACTCCTTACATACTGCTTTCCCCACCCCTCCACCTCCCCTCCCCATTTTCCCTCTTTAGAGGCTTTGCTCTAACTCTTAACAGAAGCTCCCTAAATATATTCAGGAATATTTTTAAATGACATAGCTCAAGCAAGCAACGTTTTCCTCCAAATCTGGTTATGAATATTTGATAGATAGCACTCATTTTGCCTGGAAAACTTTAAAGTTTGCATAAAAAAAAGAAGACACTTCCTTATTCTTCTTTTTCAGCCTCGCTTAAAAAAGCTGCTCAGCAAAGTCTTCAAACCTTAGCTTCCTGAAAACCAGCTGCAGAACATTTCACTGCTATCAGACAGCTTCCATCAGGCTGATAGGGAAAAGAAGGGCTTCTAATTGTTTTACAGCTGTCATTAATACCCTGAGCTGCAGGTCTGTCAACAGCCTTGGCAAAAATTTATTGCTGTGATTCCTAGCAAAGAGGATTCTACAAAAAAAGGAAGATGCAGCTGAAAGGGCTTCGACAGCCTGGTTCAGTGCCTTTAGGAATCCCAGCAGCCTGTGGTGCCCAAGGAATATTTAGCTTCTGCCAAGCTTCCTAGGGCATCTGGGAAGTGAGCTCTCTGCCATGGTCAGTCACTGGTCACTTCCTTCCCTTTCTGCTGCTGCTTTGGGGTTTTTGAGCCCTGCCCGAAGGGCATCTCTGGGGGTGCCTGAACATACCCAGTGATGTCAGACCCAATCACCCCTGCAATTGAGGTCAAAGCTGTCCCAACCCTTTCCAAATGTCCTTTGGCACCACAGCAGTTGGTCAACCTCTATCTCGGTGGACTTGGCACAGTGAGAACTATATTCTCTTTACTTCCTCATACTAAGGAGAGGAAATTGCTCTAAGATTTCCCTCTTTCTATAAACAGAAGTGTATTTGCAAATGGTGGTTTGCATGACCTCACGATGACTGTATCACTCTGTACTTCATATGCCTGCTTAATAACTGCTTGCAGCCTGGTGCTGATCAAAACATTGCTGCTGCTGCCTCCTCCACTCTCCCCCACCACAGTAATTAGAGAGTCCATTTATCAGGATGACTGAGGGGGAACAGTTTTCTACTCTTAAATGCTTTCAGCATGTTTAGAGGCATTTCTTACCCGGTGGAAGTCATGGACGATATCGGCGGGATCGCTATCAGCAAAGTCAGGGACTGGCACACTGATAAACTCAACATCTTCCTCCTCCAGGATCTGAATATTCTGCTCGATCGTGTGGTAGCGAGCGCTCTGAGCCTCTGCCCCAGGCTCGGGTAAACTTAACCCATCTTCAATGTACTTGATTCCACAGAAATACACACCGCCCTGCTAAAAAGAGTAAACAACCCAGCAACAACAACATTGGTCCCCTTGCTAGAAGCTTGATAGAAAAACTTGTCAGACTAGCTGAAATGTTTTCCTTTTAATTTGATTCATCCACCAAAGTAGGAGCCAGTTGCTATCTACAGCAGGACCATGGGTAAAACCTTGATTGTACTGAACCCAGAGGGAGTTCTTCCCTTGAATTCAAGGAAAACAGGCTCCCAAAAGCAGGTTCTTACAATCTAGTCTTCAGTTTTGCATCCGTTATCTGTGGCACATTGCATCTTATTTTTAGAAAGACAACAAAGTTCCTGCATCTACACGCAGACATATTATTAGGATTGAATTATGATTTAACTGCAGTCAGTAATTACAATTTAAAACATCAAAACCAGTCATCCAAATCACCCTTAAAAAGCAAGTCTGGGAATTTGGTCCTGCTGGCAGCAGAGGGTTGGACCTGATGACTTCAAACATTTCCTTCCAACCTCATTCTGTGAAGTTGCTGAAGTTTTGCTGGGCTTTGAAAGTCAGTGTCTTTTTCCTTCTTTTTTTATCATTTATAAAAGACAAAAAGGTAGTAAAAATAAATTAAAACAACCAATCTGTGTTCTCCTGTCACAGTGCACAGGGCAGGTTACCTAAGAGAAGCATCAAGTCCTGAGTCAGAGGAAGTCATTTACCAAATTGGAAGGCCAGGCAGTTGTAGAAACATACAACTCCTGTATATGCACATGCCATCAGTTTAGAGTTTTACATTGAAAACACATCTTCCGTGCCATGGTAGCTCAGTGCAATGTTAGCTCAGCTCCTGGACGTCTCCTTCAACCCAGATGTGACTCAGAAACAAGCACCACGGGTTTGAATTTAACAGCACTTTCAATTTCAGTTGGCTGGCATGTGAGAGGTGGAGCATGGCCACGCTAAGAGCAGATGAAACATGTCTTAGTTATAGAGCAGATCTTCAGCTCCTTTGAGCTTAATCCACCAAGATAGGCTCTGCTTTTCAAGCATCATTTGCTACACTACTGCTCCCCTGTAAATTAGTTTAACGTGATAGCCAAAGAGAATATAAACTGCAAGTTCAGCTAGAATATCTTAATCACTCTGCCTTCCACATTAGCAGCTGCTAAAATGGGAGGGGGGGAATTAATCCTGGTAGCAGGAACAAGAACACGGAATTTGTGCCGTATAATTATGTGCACTAAGCAGTAGGCTTGAGGGATTCACATTTTGCTTCTGCTCTCCCTGTGTGACCCTGTGAACCTTGCAAGCCCAGCAGTTTCTGAAGGAGGCGGGACGGGCTCGTTCCACTGAGGGGGAATTGTCACTGAGCAGCACTGATGGGCTGAAAGACAATATTCAACTCAGATCTCCCGTGTTCCAGGTAAAACCTCCCCTTCCCTCACACCACTGCCTTCACAGGGCTCTTCTTGCAGCAGTGCTGTTTCTTAGAGACTGAAAACACATTTGGTCAGAAGTCTCATCCTGTCAGTGTTGATTCAACTTAACAGAGCATTCCTAACCATGCTGACTGTGCTCCTGCCAGGGCCCCTGCAGGACCTGGGTTTCTTACTCGTGGGGAGGCTAGGAAGGAGGAGAGTCACCACACTGCTCCGACAGCCAGTCCCTTTCCTGTGCATCAGCAGAACCCCATGAGTCCAGGAAATCTGGGGTCAAACAAGGAGCTCTTAAGGGGTGAATCCACCCCCGGTGTTCATCACTGAGAAACAGGAGAGAGAGCAGGCAAAAATCTGGGACACCACTGGGGTTCCTGAACATGAGTCCTCTTTAGGTATAATCCTGTCTCTGCAAAGTAAGGATTTCAAAGTGTTGCTCTCTTATTTCCCACCTTCATTTCTGCCCTTCTCTGCTAACAGCAGAGAGCAAGCAACACAGCAGTACACCTTGCTTTTAGAAAAGCAGAAGCTCTAGAAAGACAAAAATAAGAGTAGCAAAGGCTCTTGGGTTTAGTCCCTTGCTCCTCTTCCCTCTTCTAAACGTTAAGACATAACAAAGACAACCACAGCCCCCTGGTAACAAAATGGATTTGACTTACCTGGAATGCAAAATATTTGTAGAGATAGGCACCGCCCAGGATCACTCCGGCCAGCATAAAGGCCAAGCCGAAGCACATGCACCAGCACCAGGCCCTCCTCTGCCCAACAGGCACAGCAGCATCCTCAGGGTCCTGCAAAGCATCAGAGACCTTCAAGACCCTGTTCCAAAGACGGGTATGACAGCAGATACTTCAGGGCCAGCAAGTACCAACATTGCATCCGTCAGAAAAGGCTGTATGCACTTTATCCCAATTATTTGGACACGTACTTTATTTGGTAAAGTTTTAAATAGACCTATTTAATCTGAGGTTTAGGAAAACTTGTACTAACTGTCACTTACTGAATCAGCAGACTTAAGTCTTAAGGAAGAGAAAAACACAACCAAATCTCCCAAGACACCTAATAACACAGAGCGAGCCACTTCACAGACTGCAGACAGAAAAATATCCATTCTCAGCCAAACTCCGTGCAACAAACAGCAGAGCAATTCAGAAAGGTCAGATTCTGTTTTTATCTTGGTATAGGCAATTTAAGTGAACCTGAAGAGTCAACAAAAGATCAAAGGTATTATGAAGAGCAAAATATCCCTCCCTATGCTGTTTCATCCGGAGGAAAGAGAAGTTACCCTCTGATTGCTGGCAGAATAATGAGTGGGAATGAAAAAAAGATGCTTTTTAAGTTGTTGTCAAGGAAGCTTTCTGCTTTAAGACAGTGCTGGCCATGCTTCTATCTGCTGTTCATATTCTGTTGAGGTAATGACAGGATGCTCCCCCTTTGGGGCACTAGTTTGCATAACTATGCAGTCCCCACGGGCATCCTAAGCAATAAACTGCTGCTTACGAAATCTTTCCTCTATCAGCCACATTACAATGCTCTTTCCTCCCCCAAGTGTTTGTGTAACATCCACCAAAAAAAAGAAAAAAACAAAACAAAACCACCCAACCAACCCATCTTTGAGTCACCCTCTTCCAAGCCATGACAATCCTGGGAAAAGAGCAGAATTCAAACAAATGCAAAGCAATTCTCTACCCCTTTGTAACCAAAAAAACAATAGGGTAAAATGATGACCAGGGCAAAATCACCACAGTCAAATAAACAAAAAAAAACCAGACCAGAAAAGGGAGGAAAAGAGCATGGGAAGAGCTTGAGAAGGCATTGATAGCTACAGTTGTCAGTCAATGTTCTGCCTCGTGGCTGTTTTTGCAGTATTTGCTAATTAGGATGATTTCCCACTTGACCAAAGCTGTGGGTGTAGTCCCCACACTGCCTTGGCCCAGTGGGGAAGGAATTCCTCTCATCTGGCTGAAGCCATCTAAGCAAATCTGTCACCAAATGGAAAGGGGACCTTCTCTGTCAATGGTGGGGAGAAAGAGGAGCTTCCTGAGAGTGACTCATCCCAACCATCCCTAAAGGTCTTCTGAAGGGGGAAATTGCTTTGTTAAACAGCTAGGTGCCTAGTTCCTATGTAGCTAAAATTAGGTGATGTGAAACCCACCTTTAGAGCAGACTGCAATTATCTTTCATACAGAAGTGGCAATGAAGCTTCCCTGCCATGCACCAGCTGCCCAAACCTGATTCAGAAATATTTAGAGGCAAACTGAAGATATTTCACAGTTTTCATTTTACATTACTTTGCAAACTAACCACAGTAAATCAGATTGGGCAAACCCCAGCTTTGAAGTTTCTCAACTAGCCAAACCCACGGCTGATCTTGCTTTGGTAACCATCCTGTTTCTGAAGGGAGGTTGGACCAGGTGACTTCCAGAGACCCCAGCCAACCAACACTTCTGGGCTATGTTACATGGCAAAGTGAGAGTGGCTAGAAAACAGTGGACTGGAAAGCAGAATAAAATAACAAAGGGCAACTTCTCAAACTTTTTAGTAATTATTTAAGGAATTCAGGGTAAAGAATTACAGGATTACTAGCTGGATGGTTTTTAACCTGGCTGTCTGCAAAGGACACGCTATCCGTGGTAATCTAATTAACTTTCAGGTCAAGATTCACTGTGGATTCTGCTACAAATCATCTCAATTATAAATTTAAACTGGGTAAACCAAGGATTTTTATTTTTATGTTGCCCCACATCATTAGGTAACCATTTCCCTAGATACTTCAAAGCATAAAGGACACTCGACTGAAACTTTTTTAAATAGCTGTCATTTAAACTGTTGTAAGTTAATGTCAGAAAAACAGATTGCACACTGGCTGTGGGATAAAATGCCAAAATATTCCCTAGTGAAGAATATAAAGAGTATCTTTATTCTTTCCCAGTGCTGCATTTATCCCTCCCTCCTGCCTTTTTAACTCCAAGTGGAATTCTCCATTAGCAGAGTAACTGCTTCTTCCAGTTTTACATCATTTTGTAAGTTCAGAAAGACTTAACAAAACATGCATCTGGGAAATGGTGTGGAAAATGTACACAGTGTGAACACCGACCTGCAAATGGGGATCAACGTCCAATTAATTTCACGTAGACCACAAAAATAACCAGAAAAAGTAACTTTTACACTTTTGCCATGCTAGGAGGAACCCAAAGGGCAAGTTTATCAGTATTCCACCCTAAATAATTTTGCTCTGATAGATGACAGATGTAAACAATGGGTTTAATGCAGCTCTCAACCTCTACCAGCAGCTGAATTTTATCATCATTATTTCTGAAGGCATCCCCAATGGTGGCACCTTAAGCTGTTTTGTCTTTGTAGCTGCGTACGGCATCAATTTGTCCACAGCCACCAAACTCAGAGACAGGAGAGAACACAGAAGTACTGCAGCTCAGTACAGAGGAAATCACAAGCATCAGGTACCACTGAAAGCATTTCACACTGCTGCAAGACCACAGAATTGATTTCCTCTTCTGAATTTGAAAACTAGAAACATCATCAGGCAGTTTAAAACCACCTGAAATTTAAATACTACTAATAACCTCCTGAAAGGAAATTATACTCTATTAGGAGCTGTCCTATGGCTAAACTGGCTCAACTTCTGTACCGTTGCCATGACAGCTTAGTTTGGGCTGAGCTGACCTAAAAGAAGAACTCACCCCTCGCCACATAAACCTGACCCTCTGCACTGCAGGAGAGGAAAGTGCGAGGGATGCTCAGCCTCCTTCCAGGTGACTCATCTTCTGAAAGAAAAAACATTAAGGGAAAGTGCATCCCCAGCAAGAGGGACAGTGCTAAATTAGCACCTCTCCCCACAGTTACAGCTGCACTTTGTTGCCAGACAGCAGCGCCAGCTTCTGAAGCCAGAGCACAACGTGAGATTGCAGCCTCACTGACTGATTTTCCTCTAGGTCAGCTTTCCACTGCCAGAGGTATCTGACAAAAGGAAGCGTCGTGCACTTGAGGTGAAGTCTGACCTCTAAAAATATGTCATTCTACTTTAGTGAGCAGCAATAATTAATCATTGCTGTTCCAGCCCTTTTCTTTCCCCTCTTCTGCTTCTTCCTTGCCCTGTCTACTTGTAGCTCCCTGGTGAATCCTCAACCTTCAGATGATGCCACAAAACTGATCTCTGATGCAAAATGCCTTTGGAGGAACTGGATGCAAGCCCAATACTGGCTTGTTTCCTTGATGAGCTGATTGTTGTAACTGGAAAACATTTGATTAGCCTGTTTCCCCTGGACAAGACATGAAACAGAAGCATCTCTCTGCCACTTGTGCACTAAATGCTACAGTGTTAGAATTAAATCGTTCAGAACTTCCCAGATTGAACACCTTCAAGATCTGCACGAACAACTTTCCTACAGATAGAAAGTGAGAAGTATTAAATTCTCAATTATTTGAGATTGAGGAGACACATTTGAACCCCGTCAAAGAAGTCACGTGACTGCTGTTTTCAGCAGAGATCCCTTCACCAGTGACCACAGCAGCCAATGTAAAGCTGCACTCTGTCCTGTTACTGCAATCATGAAACGCTTTGGAGATGGACAAATTATACCACAAACCATCTACTAAAGCACTTCTCAGCTACAGAGACATCCTCACAAGAACGTATTTGTGACAATTAGCATTAACTGTTTGGGAGCTGATTAAAAGAAAATAAATAATACCCCCTAAACCTGCAAACATGAGCAGTTATTCATGGCTACTGGCCACACATTCTCCTGCTCTTTTCAGTTCATTTCTACTATCATTTATTTTTTTCTTTATATAAATGCTGAATTTCAGTGTGACCAAATTCAAGTTTGGGGTAACATCACAAAATTCATCTAAGCAGCTCCAATACTGAGCCACAAATGTGTATTATTAGACTTGGTAATTACTTAGATTTTTCCCCTTGTGGCTTTTTGAACATAGTGGAATATAATTGCTTTAGCATTATAAAAGTGAAGCAGCTTAAAACCTTAAAAGGCATATGTCTAGTTCATATTAAAATGGGTGAGATTATCACTTTGCAGAATTAAGGACACATCAATTATATGATTTTAAAAAATTAAATAAATCCTATGAATCAATTAGGTAAGAATCCACCTAAACCAGGTAGAATGGATATGTGTGGGGAGTCCGGAATATTGTATCACAGTATCACAGGGTGTCAGGGGTTGGAAGGGACCCTGGGGGTCTTCGAGTCCAACCCCCCTGCCAGAGCAGGACCATAGAATCCAGCACAGGTCACACAGGAACGCAGCCAGGTGGGGTTTGAAAATCTCCAGAGAAGGAGGAGACTCCACAGCCTCTCTGGGCAGCCCATTCCAGGCTCTGTGACCCTGACAGTAAAGAAGTTCCTCCTCATGTTAAGGTGGAACCTCTTGTGCTCCAGCTTACACCCATTGCCCCTTGTCCTATCCCAGGGCAGGAGTGAGAAGAGGCTGCCCCCCTCCTCCCAATACTCAGCCCTCAGATATTTATAAACATTTATCAAATCCCTTCTCAGGCTTCTCTTCTCCAGACTAAACAGCCCCAGTTTTCAGTTTACACTGAAAACTGCTATTCTCAGCCCTTCCTCACTGGACATGTGTTCCAGTCCCTGCAGCATCCTTGTAGCCTCCCTTGGACTTTCTCCAGTAGATCCTTGTCCCTCCTGAGCTGGGGAGACAGAACTGGACACAATACTCCAGGTGAGGTCTCACCAGTACAGAGTAGAGGGGAGCAGAACCTCCCTCAGTCTGCTGGACACTGTTTTCTTCATGCCCCCCAGGATGCCATTGGCCTTCCTGGTCACAAGGACCCATTGCTGTCCCATGGAGAACTTGTTGTCTAACAGGATTCTCAGGTCCTTCCCCCCAGGGCTGCTCTCCAGCAGATCACCTCCCAGTCTGGACTGGTGCAGTTCCCCTGTTAAACCTCATCAGGTTCAGCTCTGCCCAGCTCTCCAGTCTCTCCAGGTCTCACTGGATCCTTCCTGTGCCCATTATCTCGCACGAACGGGCAGAATGCAGTGGGGCAGACTGAGCTTCCTAAAGGCAAATATTGCCCAACTGCAGCTTGAATTAGTGAAATGGGGAGAAGACAAGTTAATGATGACTCCCTAAAAGTGTTTTTTTAATAAGGGAGGCTAAAAAAAAATATCTTGAAATAAAATACTGACCAATGGCTGTATAAACTGAATTCTGTTGGTCAGGCTCCACTGCTCTGACTTGTAAATCTGACATCTGGAGAAAATCCTCCCAGAAGACAGTCAATTTAAAATGAACTTAATTTAGAAAGAGCTCTGCATTCCTCCCATGGTATTCCTGCCTGAAGACTGCTCTAAGCCTGGTATTCTATTTATTACTTGCTGCAGATGGGAAATTAAGGCAGGCTTTTGCAAGACTCCTCACTTGGCAGATGCTGCAAATCTGGAAGGCCATCATACTGATCTGCCTCTCAAGCAGCAATTTTATGCTTCCTAATAAATTTAAATTTAAATTTAAATTTTAAGTACAATGATATTTTAACTTGATAACTGAGAAAACAGACTCTATATACAATAGATGCTTCAGCGATCTCTCGCTTATCACAAGGAGTGACAGATTCTTTCTACTCAGATGATGAAGCCTGAAAACAAGCTATGGTTGTTTATGTGCAATTGATATCTGAACACTGCAACCCTTCTGTGGCAGCACTGCCAGTTCCTCTTCTGTCAAGAGGGACAGGGGCTTGTCCATCTGGCCAAAGGCTCTCTGCCTAAAGAGCAGCATGAAAAACAGATCTTAGCTCTAGTGTTAGAACATCTTAAATGGGGAATTGGTGCTAGTGGCTAAGAAGGAAATTCAGGACATATATCAGGAAAGATGGAGGTGAAGGGAGAACAAACACATGTCAGAAAATGGTCAAGAGGAGGGGAGCAGGAAATAAAGCTAGAGAGAAACATGGTGGAACATAAAGAGTTCCACTTCTCTCCAAGAAGTCAAGGAAAATTAGAACTACAAAGGATGTGAATCAGGAGATCACCCACAACTACGTGATAGAGGGACAGCAGAAGAAGCTGTCTTGGAAGAGTAATCCTGCAACTTTTAACTGATGTGAATAACCCTGATTTACCTCAACATTGCCTTCAGCTTCTGAGAGAAGAGATTACAATAAATACTTCATAGCAGTCAGCAATTAAAGAGGATGGGTAAAGAGGAAGAAGCCCGTAACTGTTTTGTCTGCTGTTCTGATTCAATTTGGGAGCAGTATTGTGAAGAGTGGTTCTTTCTATTAGCTTTGGTCTTACATGGATTAGAAACTCAAACCAAACCAACCAAAACACAACCAAAAACCAACCCCAACCAGACTTACTTAAACAGTCTGAAAGCTCTGTCTCTGTAGACCAGGCAATGACTTTCTTCAGGTGATTCCTACGTAGAGTTTCTGGCTACATCCTCAACCCAGGCCGTCTGCAGCAACTGTACACCCAACCACACACTGTATTTTACTCTGCTTTCCTCAGACTCGTGTTCCACAAATGTTCCTTTTTTCTCTGTCCAGTTCCAACACTGCCCAACTCGTTTCTCTCACCACCAAACCCAGTAGTCCTATAATTTCCTTCTTATCCTGTGTCTATGCCCTCCCATCTTTTCTCTTGCCAAAGCAGAGTTCTCTGGTCCCTGCCACACGCAGAGCACTTGGCACACTTTCTTTCCATTTCCTCCCATCATCACTGCTACAAGAGAAGCCATTCACCACATCAGTGTGCTACACTCCTGGGAAGAAGAACCAGAAACGTGCTCTGTACCTTTAGCCTGCCCCATCAATGAGCACTCCTGTGCTGTAAACACTCAGGGATGTTTGCCCTCCCTTTTATTTTTCTGTACAGAAATTAGCACAACAGGATCTTAATACCATCTTAATATTCTTCCTGAACATGGGGAAACACTTCCTTACTGTGAGAGTACTGGCACGGGCTGCCCATGGAGGCTGTGGAGTTTCCATCCTTGAAGATACTCAGAAGTCATCTGGACATGGTATTGGGCAAACCAGCTTTAAGGAGCTGTGCTTGAGCTGGAGGGTTGGACCAGATGATCTCCAGAGGTCCCTTCCAACCTCAACTGTTCTGTGATGCACAGCTACAGTTTTTAAGTAACACTAACACTAGGCAGGGAGAGGATTAATGCATCATTTAAAAGACAAAAAAAAAATAAATAAAATCCAGGAGTGCTGGGTCTGCTTTAGACAAGTAATAAAGCACATCCTTTATTTCTTTTGCTTTAGGCCTTTATGATTCTTCTGCTTTCTGCTCTCTGCTCTGCTCACAACGTGAAGCTTCAACAAAACCTGCAACACTTGGAAAATACGTTGTCTTCAAATGACTGGACCCTGAATTCAAAAGTTTTTGTGCTGCTGACAGCCACAGAGATCCACAATTGCCACTGGACTGAACACAATAAGCTTGGCTAGTGAGGAGGTGGTGGAAGCCAGGGTTTGTTTGTTGGGTGTCCTGGTTTGAGTGAGAACAGCACGAATTCTGTTCAGTGATTCTACTTTTCATCTCAGTTCTAACCAACTGCACTGGCTGCAGTCAGCAGCCTGTTCTCCCNAAGGGGCCTCCCTGACCCTCAACTGTGACACTGGGTTTTTTATATGACATATAAATGTTGCTGAATTTACCTGTACATGTTAATAAATTAAAATGATGGAATTTCTCTTCTGCATTCCACACATATTTATCTCGAGTACTTCAAGAGAAGTGTTCTGGTGCAAGTTTGCAAGTGGTAGCTGGAAAGATGCAGATGAAAGCTTGCACAGACATCTAGCAAGAGGTGCCTGAGGACATTTATTTTTTATTTTTTTAAACAAGAAACCCCCGAAATAAGAGGTTATATGGGATACTTTTCAGAATACATTTTGCTTTCAGAAAACAAACTCACTACACCCTTTATGGTTCCAATTTTGAAAATACTTCATTTTCACACATTGTCAGAAGAAATCCTGTGTTCTTTGACTTCTGATTGACTTGCATCCTATCAGACTTAATAAAAACTACACTAAATAAATCTGGAACTTCAAATGCAATATTTCTCTCGACTTTATCCTGGATTAGATCAATGTTTGTAAACAGGAACTTAGAAGGTTCCTATTCCTCTACAAAGGGATCGATACCAAATTATCTTTTTGACCTTGATTGTTCCATTTCGTGTCTCATCCTGCTTGCTTATGTCTGAAATTTTGCTGCTTTTTTTTTTTTTTCCTATGACTGCCTGAATCTCAGCCACCAGTATGATGGAATGCTATGTGGATTTAACCTAGATTTCTCTCAAGGCTATTTTCCCAAGCGGTGATGGCTCTTTCACCCAAGAGATCTCATTAGCATGCACATATGCACCACTGAGCCTCAGAATTTAATAACTCTATTCCCAGTTCAGCCACAGATGGTATGTCATCTCAAGCAAGTTAAAAACACCGTGTCTCCATTTCTCTCAGAAGTAGAATCTAGCATCACAGAAACCACCCGGGAGGTCTCTAGTCCGGCCTCTTGCTCAAAGAAGGGTGGACTGAAACCTGTTCAGCTTGCTCAGGGCTCTTGTCCAGGGAAGGTTTTAAATCCTCCAAGGACTGACACTTCAGAACTTCTCTGGGTAACCTGCTCAGTTCTCAAACTGAAAAATATTTTGCAGATACCCAGCTAGAAACTCTCCTTTTTCAATTTATGCCCAGTGCATTTTCAGTCACTCCCCCAGGTGCTGGGAGGCTGCTGTGAAATCTCCCCACAGCCAGCTCATCTCCAAATGGAACAAGCCCCACTCCCTTGGCCAGTCCTCACAGGGCGTGTGCTCCAGCCCCCAAAAGACCGTGGTGGCCCCTTCTGGATTTGCACCAGTTTGTCAATGTCTTTTTTTCATCAAAAGCTTTCAGCCTTCAGCGATGCCAGTGAGTCATGCACAGGCTGCCTGTCCACCAGGGACTCTGGGGCTTTCTCAAGCAGATCAGCTTCCCAGCCAGGCGGTCCCCAGCCTGTTCTGATGGGGAATGAGGCTGTTCCAGGGAGAGGATTCTGCATTTCTGGAATTCATGAGGTTTTGTCCCTTTGGGGCCTGTGGGGTACCTCTGAATGACAGCCCTGTCGCCCCAAAACCCAAACATCGCTACCACGCGGATCAGAGAATTCAAATGCACAGTACCTGTACAGCAAGCAGAGCTCTCCGAGTGGAAACCATTCTACATGCAAATGCAGAACAGCATTTAATTGTAGCACTTGTGAGCATCCCCACAGAAGAGCTGACCTTGAAGGACCTACAGTTAATTATGCCCTCTTTCCTGAAGAAACTGTTGCAATAATCTGAAGGGCTTCACTGCAGCAGACTATTCAAAGCCTGAAGCAGAACACACTCCAGTACACATCTGGCTGCATCACCCCCTGCAGAAACACAAGGCTCTGGCTGGTGTTCAAACACTTCACCGAGTAGCAAGAGAACTTCCCCAAACTGCAAACCTTAGGCAAGACAACTCAGGCCCCGCACAGCGGCCTTGCCGAGCCACGTTCAGCCTCCCGCCCTGCAAAGGGAGCTTGCATTCCCCCATGTGTAAATCCAACAAGGGGTTTCTAGGTAGGCTCTAGCTTTTAAAAGAATAAATAAGCTTTTGTGATTCAGCAACCGTGTAAGATCCACCCCAGAGATCACTACCCCCTCCAAGGTATGACCTTCCCAGGGTACTCTTTTTCCACAGTCATTCCACCCTCTCCTTCTACTCTCAAACCAATGGAAAGCTGCAATCAAAAGCAGGAGTTTGCTGAACCCTAAGAGGAAGGCAACCACAAATTATCCCAGGATTGCATTCAAGGAACTCTTCTCCTAAAATGCCTGTGGATTTATTTTTTTTTTTAATGTGTGTATATATACAAAAAAATAGATATTTAATATATAAACTTTATAAAAATATCTATATACACCCACAGAGACAATATTTGGAAAGGGCAAACAGGATCAACTTATTTTTCTCCATGTCCTCTATAATAACTACGGGGTAAATATTCCTTTGGAGGTTTTTTTAAGGCTGATGCACAAAGAACCTTTTCTTGTAGATGCCACAGGGATCACTCAGACAGGAGCTGTAGTCTCTCTCTACGTCTGCTGTGGTCCAAATCCTAGGCCACGTGATGTCTGCTGCAAAACCATTTCTAACTTCATTGTAGAGCTCAGTCTTATTAATTACCTCATTCCTTTGGTTTACCACATGGGTAAAATTAGGGCAGATAGCTGAGTTTTATAAATTAGCATGCTTTTCATCCGTAGATTCAAAGCAATTTCCACCGAGGATAAAAAGCAGTACACAAATAGTAAGAAAATGAATGCTGTATTATTTATATGGAGGCTACAGACACATACTGCTCACCTTTGTCAATCATGGTTTAAATAGGGAAGGAGAGGGGAAAAACAGGGGGGGGAAAGGTATCTGTGCAATAGCTAACACCACACCATCACGTATCCCAGCTGCAGCTCTTGGGTTTGAAATACATAGTGGTGTTTTTGGGAGCACAGAATGAAAACCACTTAAAATTACCAGGATTTGAAATATTTGCTTTTGAAGATATTTCCTCAGAGTCACAGAGGACTATTTTCTTTGTATGTAAGGTATTTGATGCCTGTAGCTAGTGGCTACTGGGGAGAAAATACATTTAACACTGATGAATATTCCAAAATCAAACTGCAGAAGAGTTGGTTGAAAACATTACTGGAGGTAAACATGCTTGCCATTCTCATAAGCCCCCTCAAATAACCATTAGAATCAAAATATTAAATGGCTGATAAGGAAAAAAAGGGAAAACACCACACAAATAACAAAGAAAAATTATTTATTTGAGTCCATAAAAACACAACTGTTAAGATTACATTTGCAACTGTAAACAATTCATTAAGATGCTTAAGAGGAAAGAAACATAGGCACATATTTTGGAATTAAACTTTGCTTGAAACAGACATTCAAATGTTGGATATTCATTATAGTGGAAGGAGTCTAAACAATTTCCCTTTAAATTATTGTTGATTCCAAGATTTTTACAAGAAAGGTCAGCATTTCATCTTGATCCCCATCTCCAGAAAGGAACTAACTTAATTTTAGCTTCTCCCTCTGAAGAGAGCTTTTGGTTCTAAAGGCCACTGTTTAAAGTGCTCTTTCTCATACTACTACACAGTACTAATAGCCAAACTAATTTATTGAAGCCTAACAGAAAGAAAATATTATTGCATCCCAGAAAGAAGCATTTATGGCATTCACTGTAGCAAGACCTTACACTGCATGGTACTTTTCCTACATATTACACTAGATAAAGCTTCATCTCATTACAGACTTTGCCACATGACAATGTTAAGCCAAAAAACAACCCCAAACCAACAAAAATCTCTGAAAACATTTTTAGGGCCAGAGGTCTCAGCCAAGCGTAAATTTGTTAATCTGAAAAGAGACTAGAACTGCATAAATATTTGCATTGTCTTTACGTTCAGCCTTGCACTGAATTCATATGAGCTGAAATGATGTGCACAGACAACAGCTCTTGCTCAGCCAGCCTAAAACGTAACTGATACAAAGAACTGAGAAAGCAGTTACCACAAAGGTCTGATAAAGCATATCCTGTTTGAAATAATATCATTCTTCAGGGAAAGAGTCGTTATTTCCCAACCAAAGCTTGGTATTTGTTATTCAGGATGGGAAGTGATGAGAAACAGAGAAGGAAGTGAGATATGGACCACTGACAAACCCACAGGTTCACTTCCATTGCTCTGGGACAGGGATGACCCCGGCTCTTCCAGATTACTTTTTGAATTTTCAAATTCCAGATTCCTAAACTTACTTCAAAACAGCAAGAGATTTTCAGAAGAGCACCAGAAATTTTTAAGATCTTGGGTTTTTTAGCATTGATCTCTCAATTGCTGGCAACCTTCATGGAATAGCTTTAGGAGCCAACCGTCTCAAGACCACGGAGATCTTCTGTTCAGGAAGCTGCACTACTTAACCAGTAGCACAGATTCACCATGGAAAGGGATGCAGGGGATGACATCAGGCACAAGGCTTCTTCTCTTAGGAATCGTTCCTCATGAACAAGCCCTGCCACAAAAAGTTAATGTTTACATTACCTCAGTCTCTCTGAATTTATGTTTGCAGGTACCTATAAAGCCAAATAACTAACAGAATCCTGGCTGCCCTTTGGGCCTGAAACTGGAGGGGTTTCACCTGAGGTTTGGTGGGATTTTCACTAAAATCTTAGCAAAATCAGAGAGGAGAAAAGGGGGAGGGAATTCCATTTGCTAGGACTTTTTATTTATTTATTTCTGGTCCTCTTTTAAATAATCATTCCTTAATCCAGAGTGCTCTCACAGACAGCAGAAGCTGGTTGGTTTTATGACCTAGTTGCATCATGACAAACACAAATACCTCTCTTTCCCCACCAGTAACTGGTGAAAGGCCAATAGAAAATTCACTGGAGGAAGGCTATCAAGAGAATCTGGAAGCTGCTCCAAAAAAAAAGAAGAAACCAAAACCAAACAAGCCCAAAACATCCATTTACAGACATGTCCCATAAAGTAGGAAAACCTGCTTTTCAGACAGTAAAACAGGAAGAAAATAACTATTTATTAGTATACATACTAACATACAATACATATATATTACACAGTATTTATATATACACACATAGTAGCTCTGAAGCTAACACCTTTATTTCCAAAGCATCTAACACTAATTATACAAAATCTAAGGGGTTTTCTAGATGGAAAAATAGTGCTTATTAGTTGCTCAGAAGTATTTCCCAAGTAGATCTGTTATCCTGTGCTACCCTTTTTAGTATGCTTTAGAAAAGATTAAGCTAAACTGAATCAAATGAAGTCATTTTGGAGTGTGGAGGAATAATGGTCTCGTAAGGAAGAAATGCAGAAAACCACTGCTGTTAAAATTCATGACATTTACACTCTCACAGTGATCTCTGCAGATACAGCCACCCAAGGTCAGCTGTGATATGCATGTGTAAATCCCCAGCTTCTGCTCACAAAGCTGTACTTGGGAAAGATTTGCTGAGTTGAGTGCCTCAAAATGAAAAACAAAAAAAAAAGAAAAGAAAAAGAAAAGATTGCCACATATGCTGGCAGAAGGGAACATCTGCCCAAGAGTTACTGAGGCCCAAAGAGCTTTGGGGAAGACTGAAGCTATTGAATGAACTCTGCAAACTGTCGGAAGACTTTAGCTCTGCTCAGAACCATATTTGGCTCTCCCAAGAGCTATTGTAGGGAGAAATGTTAAAATACCACACATTGTTTGTTTGTTGGGAAACTGGGTCATAAAATACCCTTTTGTACGGACAATGAGCAAAGCAGAAAATTAAATGTGGCCTGAGAATCTTCACGAAGAGTACTCTGTGTTTTGGCCAAGAATTATGGCATGGAAGCATCACCCCAGCAGCAGGAGCAGGGCTGTAGGGGTTGCCTACAGTAAGTATGGAGTTGTTTCCACAACAGACAGGTGACATGCAGAGGGAGGATTAGTACTACTGATTTTTAAACTCCTTTTTTAAGTAGCATATGCCCCAGACCACTGCCTTCTGCAAAAGCTTGTTTTAAGTTGTCCTTCCCATGATACCACCCCTACTCTTCTTGCATCTTTCTCTCCTCCCTTCCCCAGTTAATTTCCTACTGGTCTCTGCAATCAGAGGTTACTGGGAAAATTTCTGTGAGCTCAGAGTATTCCTATGCCACATCAGCAGCATATTTTGGCTGCAAATGGTCTTTAATAAGCCCTAGGAATATTATCTACTTAAGAATAATCCTGTGGTGGCAGACTGTGTGGCAGTCTTCATGACACCACACTGGGCAAAGCAGCAGAACAAGACCACCAAAGAACTGGCCCAAAACTGATTCCACCAATCCTCGTTTTCCAGAAATTTCAGAGTATTTGCCTTACTATGAACTGGTTTACTAATATCTGTTGCTTGAATGTTTGGAAGTTCTTGATAACAAAATTCTGAATGTGCAATTCCACTGACCTTTTTCCACTCTTAAGTGTTTCCATTTACTTTAAGGACAGAATGACTCCAGGACTTTCTCCATAAAAGAAAGTTTCATAAAATCTTGTATTTTTCACATTCACACTTGCAATCTAGACCTATCTACTGTCCTACAGAAACAATGTCTGTAAAGATAGCACAGAGGAGACAACCAAGGTTCCATATATGCTGTTTGGAAGAGATGACCTCTTCCCAATCTACAGAAGTTCACTCTTAAAATACACATTCCCATACTACCTTCAAACCTCACTTGAAGCTAAGGGGTTTCCAGCAATGAAGCAAGATGAAGAATACATTTGTTGGATGTGATTTATTTTTGCCCAGCTCTTCAAAGAACTGCATAGGCAGCAGAAGTTCCTTGTGGAACAGGTAAAAAGAATCATTTTTAATGCATTTCTATTAGAGACAGAAAAGTTCAAAGTCTCTATCTTGCACTTACCTCAAAGGTATCAAGTTTTACAATGGCTCTCAGTTCCTTTTTTTTTTTTTTAAGTCCGAGATCTGAGAATAAACTCCTGGACACAAAGATTCAAACACCTCTACAGCTACATGACATAATTTGTTTCAATATTGTTAATCCTGCATGGATTGCAGAGCCTTTTCTAAACCTACACACTAGTAGGTGTAGCTCTCAAGTTCTGAGGAGAAAAAGATGGAAGTGTGTCAAGGAGAATGTCAAAGGCTCCATGTCCCTTAAGAGCACTCACTTGCTTTTGGAATTTTCATCCGCACAGCATCCGCTCCCAACATGCTATTTTAGGACTGTTTTAAGCCTTGTTCAGGCACGTTCATCCCCTGATAACACTGCAAGAACTTTTAAGTAGCTACTGCAAGACCAGACCACCTTTTGACCTGCTTAATAACTGCGAGTCTCATTTCTAGGCAAGGGAAGCAGTAGTAAGACCTGAGTAAAGTCAAGGCAGATCCTGCATCTCATCCTCAGGCTGCAAGAATTTCCAGCTCTGCGTTATGGAAATCATAGTCCAGTAACACACTTCCGTCAGTATCTGGACAGGGTCTGGAGGATTTGCTGCTCCCCAGCGTACAATCAGCCAGATGTATTTTGTTTGTTTAGCATTAGTAAATGACACATGCCCAAATCGGTAGGCTATCTGGAAGCAAACATCATCCAGGGCAGATGTGGATTCCAAGACAATATGACAACCCATTTTCAGGAACTTGCAGTTTGTTTCTTGCTTACATTCTCGGTGTCAAACTGATCACCAAACCTGGGGTCAGGAAAGAACTCCACAGTTCAAGCTGGGCTCGGAGGATCCATCACCTTCCAGAGAACTGCATGCCCACTAGGAACAGCTAGGCACACAGGTCACCTAACACATTTCCCATAATTGCAGGCAGTTTGAGTAACAATACTGTCTCGTTTTTTGCAACACACTGTCCTAAGGACTTAAATACTTAGGCTGGAGTTTTATGAACTGGAGTTTTTTAAGTGCAGGACCTTCAATAAGTGTGAAATTTAACCACTTGCTATAGCAGGAAGATGTCACTAGAAAATATCTTGTGGTCTCCCTCGGCGTTGAAATGACAGCAGATTCTGCAGGTGAAGAACCTGGCCCCATCGAGATCACAGCAAAAACTACAGCAGGGCACAACTCCATGCTAAAAATTCAGCAGATACCGTCTTCCCAGGCAGAAGTTCACCACGGAGGTTTCAGAAATTAATAAACACTAGCTCTTTTGCAGATCCAACCCAGTAATTCAGAGGCCTGATGCACAAGAGGTAGTGAAGGCGAGTGCAAACGGCACGGCACGTTGTTTTATGTGCAGCTGCCCATTTTGCAAATCTTTTTTTGAAAAGCTTAGTGCAAACTATGCTACTCCTAATTAAAACCCGGTCTTGATGACGGGAGCGCGGAAATTACAACCAAGCCCCTTAATATTTTGGGCAGTTTTGCACTTGAAAAACTTTAAAGGCCGCTGCTGTTTTGTTCTTTGTTGCTGTCTGAAGACGCGGAGGGAAAGCGACAGCGACTGGAGTTTGGGTGCTGTTTTGGGGCGGGGGGAGGCAGTTCTTTGTTCCTTTCTTTAAACCAGCCCAAGTTTTAAGGCGAAGTTCGCTGTTAATACACAATCCGCAGCCTCCGCAAGCACGCTGCGGCACAAGCACGGCCAAACCTCCAACTTCACCCTGGCCAAGCTCTCCCTGCCCCGAAGCGTTTTAGGTTTGCCAGCTCGCCAGCAGCTCGCCGGACTCAGCCCTGAGGCCGGAGGGCATTAAACACGGCGCGAAGCCCAGGCGCGATCCACGCAAACCCAACTTCCGCGACCGACCCAAACAGACCAAAGGGACACCCCGACCTCCC
>VWZY01008199.1:107402-119376 GCA_013399075.1 Chloroceryle aenea
CACAGGCAGCGTGGGCCGGCCCCGCCGCCTCCCGCGCCCACGGCCCCGCCACCCAACAGCTCCTGGCTCCGGCGCATTTAAAGCTCCGATCTTTGTTACGTTTTTTCAGCCGCTAGTAAAGGGGAAATGTTTTTTCCCACCTCAGAAAAAGCACCTAAAAGGTTTTTGGGTGTCGGGACCCTCAAACACGCAGTTTAAAAAGTGAGGAGGTAATGCAGTCGCGAGCCCTTTCTCTGCAGTTTGCTTTCTGCGTCTTTAGCGTACAACTGAATCTCATTCAGCGGCTCCTCTTCTGTGGAAATGCGGGGACGGGAACCGCACTCGAAAGAGCGACCAGCGCACATGTAACGGCCCCGTTCCAGGAAAGGGCCTTTACAAACAGGCATCTGGCCTCGCCGGGGCACATACGACCTCCGCTCCCCTCACGCCCANCTGGGGCTGCGGCGGGGGAGCTTGGCCCGGCCCCGCTCCGCAGGTCGCAGCCGGGTAGGAAAGCATCGGCCGTGCTGTATTTCAGAGCAGGAGGCGAGTTTCCCTATGCTTCCACTTGTCTGTCTTTCTTGTTTGACACCTGCGTGTCCTGTGAAATGCACGCACCCGCCCGCCGAGTTCAGGCGTTTTATTAGTCACTGAAAATCATGCTTCAGTCGGGATTTTGTACGTGGTGTAGCATGATTTAAGCCGTTCTGGTCGTTGCTTGTATTAGTGTCAGACTCGCTCAGTAGGCTGCAGAGCTCATCTTTGGAGTGCTAAAATTGCTCAGATACTTTGCCATGCTCCTGAGGCCGGACCGATAACCCATGTCCAGATTCTCCACCTGTTGTAGAGGCACAGCTGGCAGTGCAGTTCAACTGTTGCCCAACTCTTTTCCTCCTCTTGAGAAGAGCTGGAGCTGAGGAAAACTTTCTCACCGTACTGCTTTGGTGCAAAGCAAGGTGTGTAGGCTGCAGCCTTTGTACAGTTTGGAGTGTCTGTCTGTCCGTTAGATATCTGAGTACGGTAGGACAGAATTGCAGCCTTCCGTGACATCAGCCTTGTGGTGGTAGTTGACCTGCTCACCACAGATACTACTCACTACTGCTCACTGTTGGCTGGGTAGAGTAAAGCTTTATTGATAGCAACAAGTTTCTTTATTCTCTGGATTGTTTTAAATAATTTTAGTGTTCAGCAGTGACCAAGAGACTTAGACCAAGATGCTATTTAGGGCTTTACTGGAGAGGGGCTTTTTCAGGTATTTTGAAAAGTACCAGTTTCCACTTTAAGGTTCTGGCTCTGCTGCTGTGTTAGTCACAGCCCACTGAGCTGCTTTCACTGGCCTGAGCTCTTTCAGGGGCAGTGTTTTCAGATAGTTACTCATCCATAGCATTCAACAGCCACCCATAACCTTAGAAGCCAAAAAAGTTTGCTGAATTTACAGAAAATCCTTTTTCCATCGTGGTCTTGTTGCTTAGTAAGGCCCCTCTGAAGTTCTGATGGCTTTCCAGAATGGTGGCCAAGTAAATAGATGCTTGGAAGCATGATCAAGAGGTTTGTTTCAGAAGCACTTCTATCCTAGCATTTGAATATTATTATTTTTGTATTTTGTGTTTGATAAACAACTGATCTACCACTGTGGAAATAGTTGCTGTTCTAAAAGTTGTTTCACAACAAACTCCTTAGGCATTTGAGTAAATAAGTAAAATAACAAAGAGAATTTTAATGCAACAAGCAAAGGCAGAGGAAGTGTAGGGTATGAATGCATTTCACTGTGCTGTTTCTTCTCTCAGTTTCTCCTTCTGTCTTACCTAGTTCAGCAGGAGCTTAGCCCACCTCGTGAGTAAAAATACACACAAGCACTTCATGATCTCAAAGAATAAAGAAGAAAATGTGCTCCAGTCAGGAGACTCTTCACAGAGTTACTCTTAGTTGAGAAATCCCTGTCAGCACTGTGCTATAAAAGTACAGAAGCCCATGTGTACTTTAGCAATGGTGTCAGTACTCTGACAGATTTTGGTACGACTTGATGAGATTTACAGATAATGCCCTAGAAAACTGGGCAAACAGAATTTTCCTTGCAGGGAACTAATAGAAATTTTGGCCATTTCAAGAAACCAGAAGCTTCCCCAGCCAGGAGAGGAGAGCCAGGTATGCTGACTTTCTAAACTCTTATTTCTTTGGGTAAGCACAATGCTTTACTTCTAATTTTTTTTTTTCCCTTTCTTCTTTCATTCTTCCTCCTCTTGTCCTTGCCTAAACTCAGGCTAATGGAGCTGATGAGGCTTTGGCTCCACTACAAAGGCATTCTTGATCCTCCTGTTGTTGGTTGGTTGTTCATTTGTTGCATGGTTCTGTAGAGGAAGAAACTTTGTTTCATTTTTCATGCACACAGAAATGCTCCTGTGGATGTCAATTGCTCTTCTTTGCAGCGTGACCCAGGGTGTGTTCTTACTCCAGCTAATTTAAAAGTTCTACAAAACTCTTCTTCAATAGATCCTGGAACTGCTGATTCAGAGAGATCGAGAGTTTCAAGAGCTAATGAAGTTGGCAGTTGATCAGGGGAAAATCCATCATGAAATGCAGCTTTTAGAGAAGGTGGTAGAAAAGAGGGATAATGATATTCAGCAGCTGCAGAAACAATTAAAAGAAGCAGAGCACATTCTGGTAAGTTCATAATGATATCTTTGCCTCTGAACATCTCCTTGTGAAAAAGGTGGTTCTGGAGAAAGTGGTGTTGTGTTAGTTTGAGGAGATTTAAATATTTAAAACTAAGAGCTTAGTGGTTTGGGGGTTTTTTGTTTGGTTTTTTTCAGTAGTCAAACACTGTTTAGTTATCATGGTATTCAGTTTGCTTTTTTAATGCAAATTTTCTTCCAAAGCTACTGTATTTCTGTGTATTTTGAAAATGTTCACTGCACAGTTTCTCTCTTGAAATGCAATTAAATGCAAGGGTTTATTCACAGAGCTGACTTTATGTGGAAGTTTACAAATTAAAGTTGTATTGAAGATTTGGTTTAGTTTGTTGGTTTTTTTTACAACCAGGCAACAGCTGTTTATCAAGCAAAGGAAAAGCTGAAATCAATTGAAAAGGCAAGAAAAGGTGAGTAAATGTGATTGTATGTACTACATAAATGCAGTTGTAAAGAAAATTGCTCCTGAGCTCAAGTTATGCTTAGTTAAATCCTAACATCACTGTTTTCAGATGCTTTCTGTAAACAAATTTCCATTTCATTAGGAATCTAAACCAGTTCCCTCGGAATAAAGGCAGGAATGACCTTTTCTGATTGGTTTTGGCAAACATATCTTAAAATTAAACTTAAATTCAAGTGGCTCAGCATTCTTGGGTTGATCAGAATATATCTGATTGCCCAAGTGTCTCACCAAATCGCCTCAGCAGGTTTGCTGAGGAAAGAGAGAGGTTGTCTGTGTGTACATTGCCTTTGACTGAAAGACTGGCTGGTGTTTGTAGCAATTCCTGCTGCTTTGTGCTACTTTCTTGGTGGTTTTTTGCAGTGGATTTTATTGTTTTGTTATACTTTCCTTCTAAAAAATGAGGAATTTCACAGATTTTCATAATTTTAGGGACATGGTTTAGCAGAGGGCTTGTAGAGTAGGGTTAATGATTGGACTCAATGATCTTGAAGGTGTTTTCCAACCTAGACCTCAGAGTTTCTGAGGCTGGAATAGTCCTCAAGATGATCAAGTAAAGCCTATGGCCCAACAACATGACATCAGCTAGGCAACAGATGATTCTCTCAAGTTTCTGTAATACAGATTCATATTTAGAAGGGCTACTGCGTGTATGCTCTACCATCACTAAACAAACAAAAAGCCTTTGCTACAGAAGATTCCCTAATAAAGCGGGTGCTGAAGTTTTCTTGCAAATTGTGTTTGTTGAGAATGCTGCTTAAGAGATTGAATTGTTCTTCACGAGGTTGAAGGACTGCTGAAGGGAGGTGTATTATAAGATCCTCTGTAAAATCAGGCTCACCACAAAGCTCATCCTTGGGTACTCTTAAAAACCCTCTGAGCAGTCATTGCATTTGGATGATGGGTAAAAGGACATTCTCAATCTTTCAGATTTTAGTTTCCAATAGTCTGAAATAATTGAATGATACAATCTCTTGAGAATGCAGTGACTTTTCCTCCACTCTTCCAGGTGCCATTTCCTCTGAAGAAATAATTAAATATGCCCACAGGATCAGTGCTAGCAATGCTGTTTGTGCCCCTCTGACATGGGTACCAGGTAACTAACAACATTTATGACAATAGGTATATTTTTTAATAAAGCATGGGCAGTAGCTGGTCTTTTCAGCTGTGTAAATGGAATATTTTCAACAAAAATGGGTATCTAAAGTCCTGTGGACTTTACATATGCCTTCAAAAGGCTGTGAAATGCTTGCTTCCAGTAACTGGCTGGCCTCCTCTGCTCTCCTTTGTTTCCTATAAGATCCATATATGTTAAAGGCTTTTTCCTTGGCTGTGTTTCCTCCTGCTCCTTATAATATTCTTTTCAGAGTATTTTAGTGGTCAGTGGAGTCATAAGCAGAGCTTTCATTATGTCAGGTTTCAATTTTGAGAACTATCCCCCTTGTTTGCTGTTTTTTTTTTCTTTTCTCTTGTCAGGGAAACTAGGCACTGAAGAAAAAAGTAATGTATGCAAGACAATTGTTAAATATTCAAAACCATCCCTTTGCTTTTCTCTTAAAGGGGACCCACGTAGGCCATATCCAACAGATCTGGAAATGAGGAGTGGGCTCTTGGGTCAGATGAACAACCCATCTACTAATGGAGTTAATGGACACTTACCAGGGGATGCACTTGCAGCAGGTAGACTGCCAGGTAAGAAAAGCTGTTCTTTATTCCTTTTACAGTTGTAGCAATTATACATTTCCCTTACTACTCCTCAATTCACTTACTTTAAGTTACTGTAAGGTGCTATCAAATCATATTAGAAACATTTTCAAAGCAAACTTTTCTTAGCAGTGATGACAAAGTATGGAATTATGAAAGCTGTATTTGGAAGAGAAGAGATTTATTGTCACCCCCTACCTTCCTTTAAGTCTGCCCTCCATATAGCAAGACTGTGTGCTTGGAAGTTCTGGGTTGAAGACATTGTGAAGGAGAAATGGTGAGGCAGTACCCCGAGTGTAGGAACTGAGCTTTGATCCCTCAGTTGCTTACTGAAATGGATGGTTCCACTGACTTTAGTGGGATTCCTTTATTCACACTATCATAGAATTCAGAAGTAAATTGCAGTAGCTGAATCAAAGATTCAGTGGTTCTGTACCTGCTAGGAAGTGACTTGATCTTCTGTATCATCCTGCTTTCTAAACCTCTGGCCTTGGATAAAATGGGTCAGGGAGCTGAATAGCAGTGGGGGACCCTGATATCTGCCCATAGCAACCCACCAGGGAAGTGCAGAGGATGGGCCCCTGTATCTTGTCTGTTCTTTTGAAGTATGGTCAGAGGAGATGTGAAGGTTGTGTTTTCCTCGTGGAATTTGAGCATTTATTTGCATAAGCTTTGCCAGAGACCATTGTTGGATGGCTCCTCTGCCTTAGGGGATGCAGTCCTGCTCCTTTTACTTTTGAGTGCTGTCTCTGTAGGAACTGAAAGTCCACTCTTCAGGGCTTTTTGCTGAGAAGCTGGAAAATGTGGGAGCAAAGTTGTTCATTGAATCTGGCTCTCCTATGTCAGGGAAATCCTCTTAATTACTAGACTGTCAGGTAAGAGGGGAACATCAAAACCTCATTTAAAAGAAAGTAGAGGCTCTCCTGCTATTTTTTGTAGGGATCCTGAATCTGTTGGTGTATGGAGGCTTGTCCTAAGAATGCTAATTATAGGATCTAGTCCTCTTAGAGACTTCTACAGAGAGATGTCCACTTACTGAGCCTGCAAGCCAGCCACTGGGCTGCTTGGTAGCCTCAAAACTTTGAGGCTTCTTGGCACACACATTCAACAACATTCAGATCAGAAGCTGCTATGCATATGGAATCAGGAAGTTCCTGAGTGAGAATAAGTCTGCCCAGCTGAGCCAGTGCCCTCTTTCTGTACTCAGAGTCCCACGTGGGTGGACTTTTGTTTACTTCTGCCTCTGCCTAATTATTGATAGCTCTTGCTGTAAGCAGGAGATAACAGGTTTCTCCTACAGGATGGACTTGGCTGAAGTGCCTGGTAAGAAGTGAAGAACTGAAGCACAGCACTAGGAGCAGATATGGCAGAGGAAGGGAGCAGAAATGGCATATAGATGTGTACTGCAGCTTTGGAATGGGAGCTGTTTCAGGGCAAGAAAGGGAAGGAGAGACTAGGAAATGTTGTAGGGCGAGGGTAGGTTGGTAGGAAGTACACTGTGGGGTAGCTTTGGGAGTAGTAGCAGAAGACAAGAAGCAGGGAAAGCTGAGAGAAGTCAGAGGCAACTGAAGCTGGCCTGGCTGGGCCACAGTGGGGCATTGCCACCTCAAGTGTCACTGTGGCTCTGGTTTTGTAGTAGGATGTTTTTCTCCTTTGCATTTGATGTTTCAGCCAAATTTGGGTAAAACCTTTCACTCTGAATTCCTGTGGTCTGCCTCGGGTGTTTATCTAATGTTTTAACATAGTGGTCTGTACTGACAGAAGGTGGTGATGTTCATCACTGCCACTGCTTGGGAATGTTAAGTCAGCTCAAACTGTGCTTTGAAGGTGAAAAGCACATGAATATGTGCTGGTTGGAAGTGGAGTGATGAGGGATCAAGAGCCTCCTACATAACTGGGTGTCTCTGGCAGAATAGGATTTTACATTCTGTTTACAGATGGAATGGCTGCATCATGAGATGTTTTCCAGCTGTTAGTGGAAGGTTTCATCTGCCCAAAATTCAGGAAGGATTTTAAGATTTAATTTTAAATTGGAATGCCCGTTGACCTGTCTCGTTGAATTTGTCAATATACAAAGCCAATGGTTTGATTCATTATGCCCCTTTTTTTCTAGATGTGCTCGCTCCTCAGTACCCTTGGCAGTCAAGTGATATGTCAATGAACATGCTACCTCCTAACCATAGTAATGACTTCATGTTAGAGCCTCCAGGACACAACAAAGAGAATGAAGATGATGTAGAAGTTATGTCAACAGACTCCTCAAGCAGCAGCAGTGACTCAGACTAGGTACAAGAGGGACAGTATCCCTAGCAGACCTTTCCTGTGGGGGAGGTAGGTTGGATGCTGTTCCTCACCAACTGCAGTACCCTTCTGTTATGCTGGCAGCCCTGTGGAGGGAGAAGGTGACAGCTGGCTGAGAGATAGGGTGACATTTAAAACCATGGACTTCAGATTATTTTTTTCTGTTTTCCCATTATATGTTCAACTAAACTGGGAGCTTTCTGGCTTTCTGCTGGAGGAGAGATGTCAAATTTCCAGTGATGATGTGAATGTGTATGTTTGCAAGAGGTGTGTTTGTATGTATATATATTTACTAAATATTAGATGACAAAAGTTCCTGGGAAAAAAAGGTGTAAGGGGAATCCCCTCGTATGTTTGTTAGTAACTTTTCTCTTTTGATGATAGCTTTTTCTATGGCACAGAAATGAGATGTGGAATTTGTAATTTTAATATCTTGTTACTGCCTAAATCCATGTTTATCATCTTATGTGTGCTGAGAACAAAAATAGGGCAGTAAGATCTAAAAGTTTGTAATTATTGTAATATACAGTGAATGATTTGTCATAAATAAACTCAGCTTTAATGTAACTTCACATTTCATTTTGGAAACTTAAATTCTAGATGAGTTACTGCGTAACTTTGATACTAAGCATCTTTTATCCCAGTATGTGGTAGCATTCTGAGGGAGTTTCAGAAGTTTGTTCTCCATTTTCCCCTTTGCAAAATGCCAAGTCAGTATTAGAAACAGCTGAAGAGTCAGGAACCACAAGTCTGGCCTTTTTCAGCTGAGCTTTACCAGGGACACACGTAACTGGGCAGACTGAGGCCAGTGTAGTGCCCAGTCACAACATTTCACCAGTGCTTGGTTAAGCATCCTGGGACCCTGGAGATGACACACTTTGCAGGTTCAGCTCCTTTCAGTTCAAAGTGCTCACAGATTCTTGTCACCTCTATTTATTTTTTCCCCTGGTTCTTTGAACTTGCTAATTTGCTTTTTCCAGTTGCATTGCCTGCCTCACCTATAATGGGCTTTCATCTTCCCAAAGGCACTTTCCGTGGCTTTCCTTTCCTTGTTCTGCTTTGCTGGAGGAGTCATTTTTGACAGCTATGTTTCTCTTCCAATTTCTGATTCCATCACAGGGTTACTTACATGAGCTGTTGCTCATGGCAGCTACGGGTTTCTGCTAACTAGGGAGGCTTCCTGGAGCACACCTTGGATTTCTTTCCACTTTTTGTAGATTCCTCACGGGAAGTATCTGATAAATCAGGTCCTTCCTCATTTGCTCAGGCAGTCTTTCAAATATGTATTTCAAATACATGTGTACCAGTCCCATAAGAATGTAGACATGAAAAGGACATGGAATACAGTGCAGTGGTTGGTTTTTTTTCTTTCAAAAGAGAAATTGGGGATTTGGTTTTGTCTCAGCTGTTCCTTTTGCAAGTATTTTCAGTTACTTAACTTTCACCTCTACTCTGCAGTCTAAAATTAATTATTATACCTTTATATTTTAACTCTTATTCAGGATCAGCTTTTTCTTCTTGGTGTTGGCCCCGATGTCTTTGCAGAGAGCTGTGTTTCCTCCTCTGATTATCCCCACACACCTGGCCTCTCACAGTCATCCTGACCTTGCCTACACCTCTTCTAGTCCACATTGTTTTCTCTTAAAACACGTGGGATCAGAATCATATACAATAATGCAAAATGCTTTGTGCCACGGGACAGCCACAGCTCACTAGTCTTTATCTTCTCCTTTAGAAGGATATTCTCTCCTTGGAATGAAATACAAATACAGACTATTAATAGTGATGGGAAACAGAATGTACAGTCTGACCAAACTGATGTATGGTTATGTTATGTGAAATATCGTGGAGGTGGGTGATTGTCTCCAGACATAAATAAGAGTGAACAGAAACAATGATGGTGGCTTTTTTGGGGGGGAGGGGGGTGTTGCTTGCTGGTCTATTAAAGGGTTTAGTGGGACCAGTGTGTTACAGATAAGAAATAGGGAAGAAGCCAGCTCTGCCCGCTGTTCACTTGGTATGAAAATCTGGGTTATATGAATCCTAACAAGTTGCTTGGGTTTTTTTTGTTTGTTTGGTTTGGGGTTTTTTGTTTTGATTTGTGTTTTTTTACATCAGTGCTCCAGGCTCTGTACTGTTGAGGAGTATTTTTCTCAATGCTGTAGAACTATGATACTGTTTTAAGTGGTATTAGAAGTGATCTAGCAAACCACAAAGTTCTAACTGTGAGTTCTCTAGAGACTTTCAAGGCCTTCTGGATCTGTTCCTCCATGTCCTACATTGGCAGGGATGTTGGACTTGATCATCTCCAGGGGTGCCTCCCAACCCCTGCCATTCTGTGATTCTCTGATTCTGTTTTTCAGTGGCTTTGATGTGTACGTAACAGATTTTCCTAGTTAACCAAAAATCAAAGTAAACCTAACATGTAGTTGAAAGGACTGAGTCTCAGCAGCTAAACCCACTGAGAATCAAATTGTAGGGGGCAGGAGTGAGGTATAAATGTGTGATACCTACACAACAAGTGATTTAAGTTGGGGATTGCTGACAGCTGACTGCAGTCATTTAATGAGTCCACTTAGAAAGGATAGAGAAACCCTGGCACACAGCAGCACTGTTTGTGTCCCCATTTCAGTAACTACTTGTGTACTGACAACAGAGAGGAGTAATACAACTGTTAATGGTACAAACCAAAATATTAATTGCATAAGAAACCATTTTACAGGGACCCCTGTTTTCCCATCAGGAGCTCGATGCCATCTAAAATTTAATATTGCACTAAATCATTTTAATTTTTTTTTTCATTACTCTTTGGGACAGATGGGTAGAACATCTGTCAACTCTTCCTACTGCTTCAGCTGTTGACAGCTGAACAGAATCATTTTCAGTCTACATGAAGTTGCTTGCAGGAAGAAAATCTCCACTTTCAGATAGAAAAAAAAATAAGCTTCATACAAAGATAGAGCAGTAAAGGAATTTTCAGTGATTTCCCATTTCAAAACTGTTTTATACCTTATCTTCTTTCTTCACTTCAGAGTCTGTCCTGAGGGAAGTTGTATGTAGTTAATGCTTTCAGTTCCAAGCAGCAGGCTTGCGATCGGCAGCAGCATCCTTACACCTCGTGCTGCTCCATCTGCTTCCCAGCAAAAAGAGCCATCTCCCCTTCAGAAAATGTTCATCTTCCAATACTCTGCTTATGTTTTAGAGGTTAGAAATTAAGGGTGTCTCAGAACACTTTGCATAATGGGTCCATCTAAAGGAAACAGACAAAAAACTGTGGTTTAAAAGAACCCTGAAGGAAAAAAAAAGAGTTAATTAATGATTTATTAAGGAAGTCATGTCCTACAATTAATTGCTGATGTCCTAATGGCTACAGCTGGAAAAGAATCAAATTTGGCTACAGATTCCAGAAAAAAATACAAATTCATTTGGTTTGTAAGTATCTGTGTACTGTGATTTCATTCACTAATAATTTTTCAATAATTTGGTCACATCAAACTGAAACCATTCTATCAGATCCCAGTAGCCAGACAGAATTCCCCCATCTGTGCCATTTACTACTGACAACCCTCTAGCTGAAAACAGGGCTTTCTGCCACCCAGCTACAGCTCTGAGGTTAGTTGTACAAGGGGATTTGCACACCGTAGGCACCTCTTCAGTAAGCTACTCAAGAGTTTAGTAACATGGTCAGGAATGAAGATAAACTGCAGAGGTCTGAAAAGCTTCTGCAGATGAATTCAAATGTAACTGAAGCTGCAAACAGAACGCTGTAATGAAAGGGGGGGCAAGAAGGGACAGGGAATTTTCACTCCCTCCAAGACACCACAACCCTTTTGTGTTTATAATACCCTTCTTTTTAGGTCTGCAGAACAAGGTAGTGTTTGGGAAATGGGACTTTTGTTTGTGACAGTATTTGAACTGAAGCAAAAAATTGGTCCAAGAGTTCTAATTATAGCAAAGCAGCATAACAGACAAAGTAGCTGTACAGAGAAAGCAGGACAATGGTTTAAACAAATCAGTGTCTCTGGGGCCTGGTGCTGCAACTTGTTTCCAAGTGAGTAAGCTGCTCTGAGTAGTTCTGGCTTCCAAGGGTCTATTCATCTAGATAAAGATTAACCAGATAAAAGACTATGAGCTTTCTACAAAAGAACACATTCACTGTCAACCACTAGAGCTTGAACCATCTCCAGAAGGAGACAAGTGTGGTGATAAATGTGGGAAAAGCACCAAAACATTTGACATCTTTTGGCTGGGGAAGGGTAATGTTTTCACAGGGCCAGAGTGAGCACGGAATGATTTTCTCTTTCACACACACACAGAAAAAGAGCAGGTCTGTCCTTCAGTTTGATCCATAACGTACAGTTAATTCTTATGCCAGTTGGTGACTTCCAGTGTACCCCTTGAGGTGATCGAGCTCTTCTGTGAAGGGATTGTAACCCTGCTCTCTTAAACAACGTAAGGCCCAGAACAGTTGATCTGCCGGAGGAAATTCATCCCATTTAACCCACTCCCAACCTGAGGGGGGACAAAAATAAAACAAGATTTTAAAAAGCCAAGCCAAACCCGCAGTGTAGAAAATCAATCCCCTAACAGTTCTGCCCGTGCGAGTCTGGGGGGACCAGAAATCCCCCCCCACGGATCCAAGTCCTCTATCGCACACGCAGCTATTTTAAACTTACTCTTTTCCTCCCGTTAAGCCCCGACCTTACCAGAAACGCGGGGTTTGCGGTCCCTGTGGCCCCGCGCTGACCTCAGCCCGGCAGTACCGCAGGAGCGTCAGCTCCATTAAGCTCCGACGCGCTCGCGTACGACCGTTGGTAGAGGACGTTCCCGCGCAGAGGAGCAC
>VWZY01008199.1:126106-185720 GCA_013399075.1 Chloroceryle aenea
CTCAGTCCTCCCCGCCAGGGGGCAGCACGGGCGATACGGGCGTCTCAGAGACCATAGACTCGCCCCTCCCTCCGCGCCTCGGGCTCTTGTCATTGAGGGGAGCGGAGTCGCGCGAGCGTTTTCCTGCTCCACCCCGTCCCCCGCTCCCCCTTCCCCTCCGCCCTGTCCCGGGGCTGGCGCATGCGCGCTGCGGGNCTTACCCATACGAGGGGTCGGGCTGTGCCCGTAAACTCTTCCAGTTCGCATCTCCCCAGTCTCTGTTCTTGTTTCCTCAGAATGCCTTTCCGGGGCACGGTCTTGCTTTTGGCTGCAGAACCCCTGGAAAGCGGTGCGAAGAGGGAGCTGGGGAGTCTGAAGCGTGTAACTCTCCCTGCGACTTTCTCCTCCTGCCACATATGGAGGAAGGTCGCTCTGAGTTCCCCTCTCCCGTTACGGGCAGCCTCCCAGGGCACGGCTGGGCGCTCAGTGCCAGCAACAGCAGCTACAGCGGTCAGCACCTCTCGCTTGACTTTCATGCCAAGGGAAGGGCCTCCCCTTTGCAGAAGGAATCCTTTGGAGGTTAAATAGGCGCTGTTGATTCGCCAGCTTGCAATGCTGTAGTAAAGGCCTTGTGTTTGTTGTCTGCATGCTTATTTTATTTAAAGTCAAGCAAAACCTTAAAAATCCAGTCCATTAGAAGCTTTTTTTGATGGTACTTGTGCCAATGTACTCTTTTAGTATGCCAGGATACTAAAATAAAAGGAAATGGGTTTTTTTTTGCTTGTATCTAAGTTTGTTTTGTAGTCTTGCCTTGAGTCTTTCCGTTCTATTTCAAGTGTTAGCTAAATTCAGTAGGTTTGTTGTTTTGTGTACGTATGGAACTAAGGTCTTGTTCCTATAGAGTGAAATATGAAAAATGCAACAATCATTTTACTTCTGCTGTAGGTAATTTTCTTGTTATGAAATACAGTTACTTTACAAGGTACCCTTTGGAAATCTATTGTCTTACAGTCCATGAGTGGCTGTTCTTTATTAAAAGGCATTGCCCCTATAGTACCACTTCTGATGCTTTATAAACAAAATTACTTTTTTTTCTTGAGTTAATTTATGCAAAGCATCTATCAGAAATTCTTGGAGTTCAGTACATCATTTTTGAAGAGGAAATTAAGACTAATTCCACACTGGAACTTCCTGGATTGAATATTAGTCGTGTTCTGTTTCAGTTGGCAGTTGAAATGTTAGAAGTTACTTGTCACTATTTTCAACCCTCTTACTCAGAGTAGATGTCTGAAGCAGGTCACAGCTAGCTTGTTTTCCCGTTGTATGATTGTCATAGGAAAGCTGAGTAGGCTGTTCTGTAGCAAATTAAATTCACCACTGAAGGTGGTGAAACTTAATTTCTGCTGCCACTTCTCCTTCGAGGGCTTAGTTCTTAGTTTGGCAGACAGAGGTGATCTACCAAAACTTTGGAACTAGCCAATTCTGTGTGATCTTCTCTTACCAGCATTTCTCAAGGTTCTTTTCCTTACAGGTATATAAAGTACTTAAATGCTAACTATCTGCTGAGGGGGGTTTAGCCCTGCTTGTCCTTGTAAGTGCTCCAGCTTCACCAGGCTTTTTCCTGCTGCCCCAGTAAAACCTCACAAAACCCAGTAGCAGACCAGACACGAATGGCTAATGTGGGAGGTTAATGTACAACAAGTGTAGGATGAAGTGTTCCAGTGTTTGCATTGGTACACTAAACAGGAATTGTTTAATATGTTGACTTTTTTTAACCAAAGAGGGCACTTCTTCACAACACAGTCGTGTTTTTTTGTTCTTGTTGATTTCTTTTTTTTCTTTTCTTTTTTCTTTTCCATCAGGTACTTGGTGGAAGTCCAGGAATACTCAATAATCATGGATTTCAGGTGCAACAGCAGCAACAGAGGAGGCTGTCACTACATGAATACTTGAGCATGGGACTGTTGCAGGAGGCTGGCATTTCTGTTCCACATGGACTGGTTGCCAGGACACCAGACGAAGCTTACAAAATAGCAAAAGAAATAGGTATAATATTAAAGAAAACATATATCATATAGGCATGGGATTGATACAAGGTGTAACTACTCTTTCTGTCTTTTCCTGGTAAGATGTTTTTTGGAGTTCTGAATGTACCTTCTCTTTAAGAGAGCCCTTCCTGCAATGTGACTTTCTTGCAGACTGGAGTATTTACTTCAGAGCTGACATTTTCTTAGTGTGAAGTTTTCCAGTGCTTAAGATTGCTCAGTGCTCAAGCACACGGTGCAGTCAGTTAAGTGACCTGGTTCTAAAGACACTCTTGGTTTTGTATTGAGACTTGTTTATCAAGTTAAACTGTGTCCCTGAAATTCCAGCAGGGAATGACTTGATCCTACTTCCATTAAAGGCTGCAGACATATATTCCAAGCACCATCTTTCCCATATCCCAAATGCTGCAGATACTTTTCCTGTAATTTACCAGTCTTGTGTGGAAGGAGTGGGGCAGGTATCAATTGCATTAACCTCGAGTAGTACAACTATCTTGTAGTGCTTTGAGCTGAGGAACACGCTCTGCTTTCTGCAGATCCTCTATTTCTTTTTGCTCTCAAGCAAGGTTAGAGGAAATCTTGTGTGAAGAGCTTCAGTGTTGATGGTAGGTCAGGCTTCTATAGGCCAAGATCTATAGAACAGCAGATGCAAAGCATACTTACCTTTAGCCTGAAGACAAGGACTACAATCACATACATACCTTTGTGAACATGCTGTTCTGGCAGAATGCAACTAGCTTCTATCATCTGAGGCATTCATACTTTCTTAGTTTAAAGCCCCCATCCTCTTCCAAAAACATATAGTAGGCTTGTCACACAGTTTTAATGAAAGACATTGCTTGTTGGATTTCACTTTTGTATGCAAATGTCTAAATCTCTTTTCACCTCCAAATAGTTACATTCGTGGTAATTCCTGGGGTTATAGATTTTGTTCCATTTGTTTCAGTTTTGTCTGTAGGTTTAATGCAAGAAATGAGATCTGAAGAAGATAATGTTTTACCTGCAGCAATTTATAGTGGTTTCTAATGTAGAAAGCAATTGAAAAGCAACATTTCCTTCAGATCTGATATCCCAGATGATATTCAGGTGTTGTCTTCC
Organism: Chloroceryle aenea; assembly: GCA_013399075.1. Lineage (NCBI taxonomy): Eukaryota > Metazoa > Chordata > Aves > Coraciiformes > Cerylidae > Chloroceryle > Chloroceryle aenea. Next base: position 129,229 of record VWZY01008199.1, read on the forward strand.
TGCCTTCTTTGTCTTGCTCCCACTTATTATTATGAAAGAAAGGTGTTAAAATACTTCTGAGAGTGATTTAAATTTCAAACCCTCTCCTTCTGTGAAGTGTGAGCTAGTAGCATGACCTGAACTTCCCAAATGGGGCATACCCCTTTGTATCTGCACAGACCTGCTAGTGGCAAGGGAGAGAACCTTTGGTACCCAGCAAGGAAACTCGTGGGTCAGGACTGGTTTGTTGTGTGGCTTGTTCAGAGTGGAGCTCTGGAAAAGTAGCTGTGCCTGCTGGTTTATAGCTCTGTCTCATCCAGGTGATGTCACAGGTATGCCTTTTATCTGGATTAGGTGACCCTTGTGCAGTTTCTTGGGGGTCAGATAAGTGCAGATGTGAAGTGTATGAGTTAGCATCCTGTAGTAAGCTAGAATAAAGGAATTCAGGGCTTCTGGTTGTCAGCCATGTACTGTGTGTAAGATGGTGTGTATTTGACACCATGGCTTTCTTTGATACTTAAGGAAGAATTCCCAGAAGGAGAACATGCTTGATTTCTTGAGGCATTGCTCAGACATTGTCCAGAACTCGTTCAGAACATTGACTGACTATCCTTTGCTTCTGAGTTTTTGATTTACTTTTCTTATTGTAGCCATATCACCACTAGTTTTCATTTAGTATGTACTTAAAAAAACCCCAAGCCAAACCAAATCTCTAGCAGAATGAAAAAAAAATCTCACTTTTTTTTGGGCCACCTGCTCATTGTTTATTTTTGTTGTGTAAGAGTTGTTGCCAGTAGATAGGAGGTTATCTCTTGCCTTTTTTATGTGTTAAACTGCTTTTTCAAATGTTTGTCTAAACTGTTGCAAAGATAGTTGCTAATACTGCTTGTTCTGTCTCCCTAGTGCTGATCCACATGCTCCTGATAACCTTTAGTCAGAAACCTGATCTCTGTAAACTTGAGTTTGGCTTTGCATTTCTTTCCCAAGTACCTTGCTGCTGTTACAAATGGGTAATTTTTTATCCCAATGTATAACAAATACAACATTCTCCTTAACAGAGGTTATCATACTGAGCTGTGGCTGTAGCTAGATCAGTGGAACTGTGTTGTATGAACAAAGCCCAAGCTTACCAATATTGAGGATTATTATCACTGCAAGGTAACTAGTGTGTGGTAGAATCAAGCTGAGACATATGAATGTTGCAGGTTGTCTTAGAGTTTAGTTAGAAGAGTGTGCTAAATAACAAAAATAAATTTATTAGAATTTAATTCAAACTTATGCTTATCTTGAGGTCTGAAGTTAGATGAAATAACCTGGAAGCCAGACAGGTTGTTTACTGTCCACCCCCACCCAGTCTTTCTTGTACTAAGTGGTTTTCCTGCTAAAGTTTCCTAAGGAGACTGGATTCTTTACCTCTATGTGGAGTAATTTTGAAACATCTTTGGAATTTGTTACTTACCATAAGCAGTTTTTCCCTGTAAAGAGGGAACTAACCTAACATTTCAACTAAATTACCACATCCTGGTTCAGGAAACTATTATTCTTTTAAAATAACTGCTACTGAGTAATTCAGTCCCTGGGAGTAGATTTGGACCTCCTATAAATATCAGTGTCCAATTACTTTTCTTCCAGTGGTTCTCTGTTTTCCTTTCAGGACCTCTAGGTCTCATTTTTTGCTGCTGAAAGAATACATTCTGCTCAGAGCTGAGAAGATTTGTTTCTGATAAGGTCTTTAAAGACTTACATTGATTAAAACAAATCAAAACAAAAGGTATTTTTAGTTATGTCTGGACTTTGCAGTATGTGGCTCTTTGTATGAGTGTCTCAAGCTTTGAAATAGAGAGCTGAGTAAATTCTGTTGATAAAAGGCTGCAGTATGTCTTGATATGATGCCTTGCCTCCAAGTTTATGCTTTACTCTCAGCCTATGCCTGCATTCCATAGTACTGTGACCAGTGCTGATCTAGAAGCTGATACACATTAAGAGCATGACTAATGAACCTACAGCTGCTTTATCAGTGTGATAGCAGATAGCTCAGCAGAACATGCTCTTTGGAGTGTGTAGTATTGCTGTTTGTTAAGACAGCACCTATGAAAGTGTATGTTCTGCTGTATCCAAAGTTTTGATGCTTCCTGACACCTTCCTCCGTTAACAGCTGAGTGGAAGGGACATACACCTGCAGAAAAGCCTGCATTTCTTTTTAGCATTTCTTTCTGTTTGTGATAATTTAAGAGGCTTCTGAAGTGATTAACAGTGGTTTCAGTGTTCCAGTAGTTTTGTAGGATTTCAAGATAGTGAATCCCATAGCAGACTGTCAAATTTAATAACAAAAAAAAAAAGCTCTGTACAGCTTTGGGATGTGGTGAGAAACTGAGTGTGTAACATTTCACTCTTTCCACACCAGAGTGCCTGGAAGGAGACTGAAAGCAATGGAATCTGCTGCTACTTTTTCTATTGCAGTTTAAGAGAACTAATTCATCTCCTTATCAGTGTGGTTTCTGAAGTATAATCTTTTTTGGTATGTCTCTGCAGAATGACTCAAGTAATTGGCTTGCCTGTATGCCTGCAGGCACTCTGTGATTACTGGATGGCTCTTTTCAGACCTTTTAAGTTCTTGTCAACATTACTTTGTTTTTCTGTCTATTGCTTAAACATAAAACATGTATCTGTAAAATAAAAAGGTAGTACATAAACCTGGGTAGATTTATAAATAGATTTATTGATCTCACACTTGATTTAGGCAGAAACCAAAGTCCAGTACAACGTGTGCAATGGTTTTCTTAGGTAAAAGTGCTAGCTTTTTCTTTATTAGCCCCTCAAAAGAACAGGCATTTCAGGCACTGTGGCCCAAAAGCTGGTTTGGTTTGGTTTGTTTTTTTTTCCCCTAGTGTATGCCACATATTCCTTAGTAGTCTGTGATTCAATTTGTTGTGTGATTGGTTTGTGTTTTTTGGTTTTGTTTTTCGTTCGGTTGTTCTGTGTCACACTGAACTCCCTGGACTTTCATTTGTAATCCTTTTTTGGGTGTTTTGCCATTATCAGTTTTTCCCTTTTATGAATGATCTGCTTCACAATGCTAACTGCTGTCTTTTAGGTTGCCTGTAGAGTCTGAAGCTCCAGAGCATTTATTCAGATGCTGTAGGACATGGATGGTGGTCTAAGGTGACAGCCTTGTGCAGAAATCCCCCGGGTGTTAAAAAGAGCCTGCTGTAGTGGTCAGTGTTAACTAGGGCTTTGTTTTCCCAGTTATGGTCCTGCTTACTTGGTCAAAATATCTAGATAACCAGCTGTAGTAGCCTAGAAACCAAACGTTTACTTCAATTCTGGCAAACACTGCTTTTTTTTTTCATCTGAACCTTACATTTTGTTTCAGCCTTTGCTTTTTTCTCTAGCACTTCACTGCTTTGAAGTCCTAGTATCAAAGCATGGTGTTGATAATTCTCCAACTCAACTTTCTAACCAGCAGACTCCAATTCTGACCACTATTTTAATTACTTAAGCTATTGCCAAAACCCAGCCTATCTTTCAAGTTAGTGAAGAACACGATGCAGTAGATTAATGTCAGGAAGTATTTGTGTGGAAAATAATATTTTATAATAGTAAACCACCTTGTTAACATTCCTGAGTGGTGTGGACCTTCCAGTGAAAGGGTGAAGGTTGTTGGCACATTATTATTTCAGTAGTTGTACTTTTGGTTTGCATGCCATGATTCTCCTAACACTCAAAAGTTTCAGATGCTGAAAAAACAGAATTTTGAAGTTAAATTCTGAACAGCTATACTTCCTAACAAAATGCAAACAGAACCTGTAAAGGTTGTCTGCCTGTTTTGGCAGAGTTAGGATACTCTTCATGTTGACACTTGGGTTGAGTAGGTTGTCAGTTACAAGCCCATCTTTTCCTTCCCTAATTCCAGTAAATGCAACTCTATTGTTTAAACTTGGAGTTTTTATTGCATCTTTGCATTTTTTTTTGCTTGCTTTTATTGTATCTTTCCTATGCAACAGGAAGAAAATTGGTTTGCCTTATAAATGGAATGGTGCTTGGGAATTTGATTGGGTTGTCTGAGATGTAAACTGTACTAAAGGTTCATTTTGTTCTAATGCTGGGTGTTAGAGCTTTACAGTTTGTTACTGCTGCTGAAAGCAGATGTCCTGCTTTCTGTCCTGCTCACTTTAGTCTCCATGCATATTCTTGTCACACGGGGCACAGGCTTGCAAAAGACTGTCCACTGAATTAGCTTTTGCCTTCAGTGGAGCTGCTCTTCTGACACACTTCAAGACATGATTGTTCAACTGATTATGCTTGGACAAGAAAGGAGACTGAAGTGAAAAGGTGAGGACAGGAGACAGGGAAGGACTGCTGCTGTGGTGTAGTGCTGAGTGGCTTAAACTGTCCTAATTCTCTGTGCTGATACCTGCTCTAGGGCAGAAACTGCTGGTTTTCATTGAAGCAGAAGAGCAGAACTGTTGATACTGAGTAGAAAACTGTGTTAGCTGCTGCTTTCCAGATTTTTTCCTTGGATTAGTGCATATCAGCAGTTCTCTGCTCTGTCAGGTTGCGTGATAGTGCTGCTGCTGTAACACTGCAGGTGAGGTGTGTGACCAAACAATTCTGTCCTCCAGTTCTAGGGTCACTTTAAATAGGAGCTGTTAGGAAAAAAGTGTTTATTAAAAGGAAACTTTCTGCATAGGTTAAGGTTTTCTCAGGGCATGTTATCTTAAATCTTCTTTCAGGTACATCTGTGCAGCTTAATTGCCTGTAAACAGCTGAACACATAACCCTTGACATGTTTATGCAGTCGAGCACTTTGCTTCCAGTGCTGTAGGAAAATAAATTGCAAATCATTAATATCTTGCCCATTTAATGCCACAGTTGTTGCATTCTGTTGCACATGGAATAGTCCAAGGACAGCTTTGTTATGGCCAAAACTGATGGTGAAAAGTTTAAAGCTGTTTCTCACACACTTTTTTCTTTATTGGATGTCTTTGTATGTTGCCAAAGTTGCATCATGCATGGTAATTAAATTCTTAAGAAATACACTGTGGGATCAGGGCAGTTTGCATCTGGTTCTGACTTACTCAGATGGTCATCTTTATTGCTAAAAGGAGTAGTTGCTACAGAGTAGGACTTCATGGCTTTCCTGAGAACTGCTCTGTGTAAGCAGCTTTCACTTCTGGATTTAGCGTAGGAGATGAAAAGTAGGGTGGAGAAATAGGACCCCCTCTTCTGAACTTCCTGGTGGGCTGCAAGTTAAATCTTTTAGTCTTGATGATAAAGTATATCAGTTCTGAAACTTTGTCAGGTATCAGAGTTTCACAGAAAGCTCAAACCAGTAAAATAATGCTGTGAAGATTTTACACCTTAAATATTTGAGTCACTTCAGATCCTTGTGAAGGAGCCCAGGTGGATCCTCTGTAAACAAGGGAGCAAGTGTGGGGTTGTAGTTCTTATTTTTTGTTGGTTGTTTGTTCAGTTTTTTGGGGTGTGTGTTGTTTGTTTGGGGTGGTTTTCTTGTTGTTTGTTTTCTTTTTTTTTAATGTCTTCACAGAAAAGAGTATTTTTCTCTCTCTTTTATACTAACATTGAAGTCATGCTCTTCTAAATTTAATGTTTTTATGTAAATACAAGGTAAATTCTTTATTAAGCTTACATGTTGAGATATGTGGCTTAATTTATTAATGAAGCTATTATTTATTATTCATACATGAGACTTAGTGTTTCCTAAAGCAAACGTTGCACTTAAAGTAACCATATAAAAGTTGTCTTGCATTGCTTCTATAAAGCACATTTACTTACTTGATTGCCAGTACTTAGTAGCTATAAAAAATAGTTATCTGCAGGAACTGAATTAACTATTAGTTGATACACTGAAGTAAATCAACAGAAACTTGTGTGTTTCTAATCTTTGTGCTTCTTGTACTAGAGGATTTCACATCAGTTGTGAATTCAGAGATCTGTTGTTATGTCTTGACTGTCCAAGAAGTAAAAGCTGGAAGTAGCCAGCTGGGAGTACTGACTTGAGCATTCCCATTGCTGATAGACACCCTAGCTTGTGGTGTTGTGCAAGTTGAGTTTTATCTGGCCAGGCAGGATGCAGGTCAAAATAGGAATCAACACAACTTTTTTGTGTGTCTACCATAATCTTCAGTATACATAGTGGCTAGTTTTGCTCAAGTATTGTAATTTTTCTTTGGTTTGTCTGTGGTTACCTTTTCCTATCCAAGAGAACAGTGAGTTATTTCTTTGCACAGAAAGGCCAGAATGGCTCAAATAATGGTGGCATGAGAAAAGATGGAATGAGCTGCACAAATGTGAATGGAGCATCTTTTAACATCTCACTGTCTGACTGCTCTCTGCAGTGTATTCAGGGNAGGGTGTCCCTGCTCTCAGCAGGGGGTTGGACTGGATGGCCTCTGGAGGTCCCTTCCAACCCAGACATTGCTATGTTTCTATGATAGTTGAACTTGGATAATAACTCGGGACCTTATTTTTCTTCCTTTATCACCTTAAATGACTTGATGAACTTTTTTTCTTTGCTTTTTATTTTTCAATGACACTTCAAAATATCCCAGTTGATTTTGATTATATTCTCACACTTTTTCAACTCAAGTGCAGTCTGCCCTGCCTAGAAGAGTATTTTTAAAGGATTTTTAAACAGTTCAAGCCAACTAAAGGGCTTACTCTTACTACTCTGGAAAAACAGTGGATTTACTTAGGCCTCTGACTTCTGCAAAGCACTCAAGCTTATGCATTGGTGCTCTGTTGATTGGAAACTCTAGTGGAGGTGCAGGCTGACTCGGGTAAGTGCCACAGTCATGGGTGGTTACAGGTACAGGGTATTTGTACTTGACTGAGGAAAATCTTCGGTTGTCTCAGTGTGTTAGATACTCAGTTTCATCTTGTTAGTAGTCTGTGAAGATAGTAACCATTTTTTACTTGGTGCTTAATCATTTGTGGTTCAAATGTGTGTTAAAGATCTATCAGAAGACTCAAACCATCAACACTTTTGAATGCTAACTCGCCAGGGTTTATTCACAGAACAGCTTAAAGCTGCAGTTTGTGGATGATTTCAGACTGCTGGAATAACCAATGGGAGTTACAATGCAGCCTTTGATTCCCATATTTCTGTTTTGAATTGGGGTGGGGTGGAGAAGGGGGAATAAAATGTAAACCACCTTTATTATTCTACCTGGGACCATTTGAGTAGTCGCAGATGACAAGTTTTCATTTTTCTTTCATTCTAGGTTCAAAGGATCTTGTGGTAAAAGCACAGGTTTTAGCTGGTGGTAGAGGAAAAGGAACATTTGAAGGTGGCCTCAAAGGAGGAGTGAAAATAGTTTTTTCGTAAGTTGCTTCTGTATTTTCCAGCTTTGAAAAACTTTGAAGCTTCACATTATCAATTGAACCTCTTAGTTTGAAGTCAGTGTTTTAATTATTAACCTTAAAATAACAAAAATTAGGTAAGTATTTTTTTTAATGCTACTTCTGTTTTTTCCATCAGTATTTTTGTCACATTCTGAGCTTCTTTTATTCCAGTCCAGAAGAAGCAAAAGATATCTCCTCCAAAATGATTGGAAAGAAGCTGTTTACCAAGCAGACAGGAGAAAAGGGCAGGATATGCAATCAAGTATTTATCTGTGAGCGCAGATATCCCAGGAGAGAATACTATTTTGCAATAACAATGGAAAGGTCTTTTCAAGTGAGTAATATTAGAAATAGAAGTAAACTAATTAACTTGTTACAGCTGAATTCAAGAAAAAGTAACATCAAAAAAAGCCCCAAACCAACAGAACTGTTCACTTATACTGGTTACTTGCTTTTGGAAATCAGAATATATAGGAGTTAAATTTTGTTTCCTGCTATTTCTGAATTTATGTTACAGATTTACCACAAGGTGGCATTGAAACACTGTAAATGGCTAGATTTTCTAATCTTAAAATTGTGTAAGCAATAAGCAAGCATCCTTATGGAAATAAAATTTACTGTAAATGATTTAAATGAGATTAAAAACAGGAAACAATTTCCTGACTTGTTTTTGCTCTGGTATTAAAGAAAAAAAAAAGAAGGAATCTATTAGTGCATATTGAGCAAAACTGGGTGGATTATTGTCCTTTTGCAGGGATGTGCTTTGTTTTTGCTGCTGACTTTATAAGTCATCCTTGTAATTGCTGTATTTGTACATCCCTGTAATTGCTGTAGCTGGTCTGGGATGCTTCTAATGAGGAAATGCCTTTCAAAAGAAGGAAGCATGAAGGTTGAATGGCACACTCTCTATTCCTGATGCTGCTGCAAGCCTCTTCCTTCAGGTGGAGGGAAAGTCTGTATAATAGTTGCAAGTGGAACTTGATGTCTTGGACATTATTCACCAACTTCTCATGTTTTAAGCAAAACTTCACTTTGGTCAATTCTGTGGAAGCATGAGTTATTTTGATAAAGCATTTGTGGCTTCCTTACTGTTCAGGATATAGATATCCAGAAATGTTCATTCTGGATGTTTCCTTTTGGAAGGATGGTGATGGGAGTGGTGTGGTCATTTAGCATATTCTCTGAAGCAGTGTCATGATTTTTGCAATTGTCAACAGTCAGAAGGCTGTTAAATGTGTAAGACCTGTGGTGATAGGAAATGCTGCCTTAGTGCACCATCTGTTGTAGTCTATGCATGGGTGATGATAAGGGAAGGTAGGCTGAGATGAAACAAGTGAAACAAGTGTCTTTTCTGTAAACTGGAGGACTGTTTCCATGGGGAGAGAATTTCAGGTTCCATGGTAGTGAGTCTTTGAACTCCATGCCTAACTTTCAGTGATGGCTGTAGTTAGTGAGTTTTGTGATCTTGTAGTAATAGTTTGCAGTAATTTCTCACCAGATTCTGCAGACCTAGATTTGTCCTTGGAGATGGAGCACGGTGGAATGAATAAATGAGTGCCTGGCACTTGATGTGTGTTTGTGTAGGGGTGAGTGGAGAAGAGAGATGAGAAGGCTGTTCTTCTGGTGACAACCTGAAAGAAAAAATGCATAGGATTACCAAGCTTCTTTCAAAATGTAAAGCTACTATGTCTGTGTTAATTGCCCTATTGCCACAGTGTATGCAAAGGAAAGTTTTTCTTGTTAAAAAAAATTGGACCCAATGTACACCTTTAAATTTGGAAAGTAATATTGAAAGGTTTTATATAGCTTTATTGATTAAATAATAACATTATCCTTGGAGCATACAGGTAAAATGGCTAAATGAAAAGATTTCTGACTAGCAACAAAGTTTTATTATTTTGATGTATCTTATGGGAAGAACAAAGCTTCAATTGTGTGGTATAAAACTTATGCTTTTTTTTTTGTCTCTTTTTGTTCTAGGGTCCTGTGCTCATAGGCAGTTCTCAAGGTGGTGTTAATATTGAAGATGTTGCTGCAGAGAATCCTGATGCAATAATTAAGGAACCCATTGATATAGTAGAAGGCATAAAAAAGGAGCAAGCTGTTAGGGTAATTGTTGATATGGGAGAGTACACGTTAGCAAGGATGGGAGGGTTGCTTCTGTGTCCTGTAAAGTGTGCATGGCTACAACCTGCCCAGTTCTCTTAAACCCTTTTGATACTGTGAAACAGATTCCAGCTAGATATTTAAGTATTTTAAGGTGATAGTCAATGTCAGTCCAAGTCTGTATGGCAGTTCTTTATCTAGGTTTTGTGTAGCTTTGTAAAGGCATATATATGAGGATGACTTTTTACTAGCTCTTTTTTAGGATAAGTGCAGTGTTCTGTATTGAAAACAATATTTTCAAAGCCAGAAAGATAGGAGAGGTTCTACATCTACAAGTTCAGTTGATGCTGAAATAATAGCTAAGCTGGGACATTCTTAATTCCAAATAAATCAAACCCCAAACATCAGTTAACTGATAACCTATCTTTTATTTCAGCTTGCCCAAAAAATGGGATTTCCTTCTAACCTGGTGGATGAAGCAGCTGAAAATATGATCAAGTTATATAATCTCTTTCTCAAGTACGATGCTACCATGATAGAAATAAATCCTATGGTGGAAGATGCATCAGGAGTTGGTAATGTTTCTTCTTCTTCACGTAACAGCTTGACAGCTTGGTAAATCTTAGTTGCTTTGCACTGCTAGAACTTCAGCTTTGTACAGCAAGAAGACTTAGCATTAGCATAGTATGTTGAAAAATGAATTTAATAACACGTATGAATTTGAGATTCTAAGCATAATAGAGATCTGCTCTTAATTGGTAAGTAGGATTTTCAGTTTAAAATAGTTTCCCTTTCAAAAATACTTATTTATTTATTTAATTAGAACCCATCTCCCACTCTTGAGGTTTTGGCTACACAGCAAAAGGCATTCCTGGAAATTGGGGGTTTTAAAAATTCATTAATTGAAACTTAAGCCATCTTGCACATTCAGAGTTGGTGCTGAAAAGGTAACTGGGATAGTAGAACCTTTTAGAAATCTCCTGCTGTTACTGCTCAGACATCAGAATGGCTGATTGAGTTTGACATATTGAACCACTCTAGGGGTTTAAGTGATATCTTCATGTTTATCAGAGCTTTAACATAGCCAGTTGCAGAATAGTTAGTTAATATTTGTTAACAAATCATAGCCAATTCCTCTCTCAACAAAAAATAAATCTATGGAGAATATCTGTACTTGAACTCAGACACTACAGTTTTAAATTTGAACATGAATGTAGCTCCTTAATTGAAGCTTACAGTTGTCAGGTACTCTGCTAGTACTGCTTTTTTTAATCAAACAGCTTGTTGTAATGTGCTTTGATTCTAGTGTGTCACAAGATAGTTACCTTCCCTTTCTGTGTAATTAAAGGCACTTAACTGACTGTGTGGGTAAACTGAAGATAATCTTGTATTTATATGCAGTGCCAAGTGTATTTTTTCAGCAAAACTTTAAGTTTGGACTTCCTGAGCTCATTCCCAAGTTTTACTTAATGTACTTTGATACATTCATGTTTGCTTAGAGCTGTCATTCTAGTATGAAATGGTGAGTTGTTGGTGTTTCTCCCTTTCAGTGATGTGTATGGATGCAAAGATAAACTTTGACAGTAATTCAGCCTATCGTCAGAAAAAGATCTTCGATATGCAAGACTGGACACAGGAAGATCAAAGAGACAGGGATGCTGCAAAAGCAGATCTCAACTATATAGGGCTGGATGGAAACATAGGCTGTTTAGGTATGTTCTAGTTAATGAATTTTGAATGACCTGATGGATTTATAAACCGAATCCCTAACTGTTCTCTTTGTTCTCATGTAGTCAATGGTGCAGGTTTAGCTATGGCCACAATGGATATAATTAAACTTCATGGTGGAACTCCAGCAAACTTCCTTGATGTTGGTGGTGGTGCTACAGTGCAGCAAGTGACAGAAGCCTTTAAGCTTATTACCTCTGATAAAAAGGTGAGAGAAGAGTTGGCATATTAAGGTCTTACAGAGTGGTAACACAGGCTGTGATTTGAACGATGGTGCTTAGTGCATGTTCACCAGAAAACACATTTTTATAAGCACAGAATTAAAAAGGGAAGGATATGGAGATGTTACTTTAATCTTGGTGCAAATGCTGAAGGTCAGAAAACCTATTGGATTTGGCTTTTTTTTTTCCTCCCCTTTTTTAAAAATGGGTTCTATGTTATTTGGTTCTCTGTAGGTAGTTTGGTGTCCTCTGGTTGAAGGTTACAGCTGTATATGAATCTTTTCAGAAATCTTTGAGTCAGAAACTTCCCCTGCCTGCTGTTTAAACAGAAACTAGTATTCAGATGAGGTTTGGCTTGTTTTGTGTTTTACTTTTGGACCCATTTTGCACCTGGGTCTGTTTTATACAGAGATGAATATTTTATTCACTGTGCTGAGCACAGAAAAGTTTCTAAGGTATTATATGTAATATAAAATAACTTTTTAATGGGCTTGGAGGAGCATTAATATTTTATCCTATTGAAAGTTTATCAGAAGTGTTTGAATATTGTTAAAATAATAAATTGGTTGAAACTAGAGGAAGAGTCTTTACCACCCCAGAAAGACAATGCAAGGACTGGACTGATGGTCTACAAAGTGCTTATCCTAGGGGGAACTTGGTGACAGTTTGGGACTTCTGAAAATGAAAGGAAAATACAAAAAAGAGAGAACTGAAAAAGGTGGGAATGACTTGCAGGACCTGGTAATGGTATGCTGTTTGTGCACCAGAATTTCATGCACCACCTACTCGTCTTTGGAAAGGGCCAGAAACAAATAGTGAGTGATGTTACAGAGGAGCTTAGTCCCTTCCCCGCTGGAAAGACTTTTGTTAACACATTCAGAGTCTGACACACTCTTCCAGAGTGTTGTAGAATTGTAGAAACATTTAGGCTGGAAAAGCCCTTGAAGATCATAGAGTCCAGCCATTAACCTGGCATTGCCAGTCCACCACTGAACCATGTCCCTAAGTGCCATGTCTTTTAAACACCTCCAGGGATGATGACATGACCACTTCCCTGGGCAGCCTGTTCCCATGGCTGATAACCCTTTTGGTGAAGAAATGTTTGCATGGGAATATTTTGTCTTGTTAAATTTATTCTGTCCTCCAAGGCTGGCTTCCCATTTTTGCTCCTACATTATTCTATCTTTCACCGTTGGCTGTGATCTTTTTACCCCTCCTTTCCACCACTTGAGTAGGAAAGGACTTTCCCTTTAACCTCAGGCTTAGTCCTGTATAAAATGTATTTCAGGTAGCTTACCTCTAAGCATGCAAGCTTTTAAGTAAACACTATGAACAGTTTCTTGTATAGAAGTGTTTTAAAATTTATGTTATTTACCGTGGCTGCTTCAGTATGTGAGGGTACTGGTGAGGGGGGTACCTCTGCTGGAATAATGTTAGAAATGGAAAGATAAACAGTTGACAGATTAAGTTGTTAAATTTGACTTCACTAAAGTTTCATCTGTTTGATTTGCTTGAAGAAAATCAAACAGCTGTCTTTATTCATCGTGCTCAGAATGTTCTGAAGGAATGTACAGTGTTGGCTTTGCACAGAAAACGAGCGCGTGTCTTCTCAGGTAGCCATGCAGAATACACACTGAGTAGGAGAAAGGGCTGTTGTCTGCCTGCAGCTCCTGCTGGATTGAAGGGCAGCGTGGAATTTTCCTGGGAGAGGCTTTTTTGCAATAAGTTTTTTTTCTAAGGTAACTGTTCTGCTGTACCTGACTTTACAGAACTGTACTTTTGTTGCTGACATCCTCTGGAACAGAAATGTTCCCTGTCTTTCACCAATCCCTTATTACACCTACAGAGATGGAATTTTCTTTAGGCTGAAGGACTGAGTGGTGCTTTGATCTGATGTGCCTCTGGCCATTTCTAACATGATTCTTGTTGATTCTGTAGGTACTGGCTATTCTGGTAAATATTTTTGGTGGAATTATGCGGTGTGATGTGATAGCACAAGGCATTGTTATGGCAGTAAAGGATTTGGACCTAAAAATACCTATTGTGGTACGGTTGCAAGGTGAGTGTTCTCCAGGACATGTTAAGTATATTTTTGTCCATATTAATAAACATTCTTGAGCTATGTTGTGTGTAAGCTGAAGACTATAGAAAATAAAGGCAAAACTCAAGTTTAGGTGGTGAAAATTGGCAAGTTAAAAAGAGACTTCCTGCTTTTATACCTACAAAAGTTCTTGTCTTCTAGATTTATTCTCTAACTTACTTTTGGAACAGCCTTCCTGGAAAAATAGATACTCTGGTAGTAGTAATCTCCTCTTCAATAAGTGGCATTTTATCTGTTTCTTAAGGTACACGAGTTGATGATGCCAAAGCTTTAATAACAGCAAGTGGCCTCAAAATCCTTGCCTGTGATGACTTGGATGAAGCTGCAAAAATGGTAAGAGAGCTGATTACAAATATTCTTTTCAGAACATAGCATCAGTTGCACAATAAATTAATTCCATGCAATGAACTAAAGGTATCTTAGGAGAAATGCTGGTTATCAGGGCCTCAAGCAAATGTTTTATAAATTACTAAGTACGTATTTTGTAAGGAGAACTACTACACAGTCAAACTATTATACCTCAGGGGGGACTTATATTTATTTTTCTCCCTCTGAAAGTCAGGTTAAAAATAGGTTAAAAAAAACCTCACAAGAAATAAACAGGTAAATAACCAGATCAGTCCCTCTTTTAGGTAGGGGAATGGCTAAGAGCTTAGCTTCATTGGTCAGGAGAAAATACTTACACTGAGGTAGCTGACAGAGGCAGTGTAACACTTCCTTTGGTAGACCACTCAGTTTCAGTGTGTTTGATGAAAGCAAAACACAGTTGGTCATCCTCTTGCCTCAAGGTAGTTGGGTATCCAGACAGGGTTTGAAGCTCTAGAAGTGTCTGTGGTTTACTTGGAGGAAGAACTTGCTTGGCTTGTCAGTATGGCCCTCTGTTTTATGGAGTAGTATTAAATCCTGCTGGGCTGCTCAGGCTTTGGTTGGGTCAGTGGAAATCTTCCCTACTTGTATGTTTGGGTCTTTAAGTTATGTTTCATCTGTATCATCCATCTTCTGAAGCTGCTTCTGGTTCTGAAGTCTTCAGCTGAGTCATGGAGCCAGGAAAATGCAGCTAAAATGAATTTTTTTCACTGAAAGTATCTGTATCTGTCAAAGCCCTTATTGAAAGAGTTTTAATTGTTTTTGTGTTGCCCATAGGTAATTCCTTCAACAGCTTTATGTAAGATGATGCCATGAGTGAGATATGAGTGAGATAAACAAACAGATAAGGATAGATCAGAGTAATAATCTGAGCATTCAAAGCAGTGATTATAACCAGAAATGTTAGTAATAATTTTTTTTCTACCTAAATATTCAACAGATGTCTGTAAATTATTCTAGCTAACTAGTATTTTAGGTGCTTTTCAAGTTAGGTAATGTGGACAAGGAACACATACTACAATGTGTAGCAACAGTGAAGATGAAAATCTTTGATTTGCAGAAAATTAGAGGCCATCTGACGGATTCTGTATCATGGGGAAACTTACAGTTCTGATTTATTTTTCCCTAAACAACCACTTACTGAGCTAGAATATTTGACTCTAAGCAGGAAATAATTCCTAAAGGTGTTGAGTTGTTATGAAAGAGAAGTTGAGGCTCCTTAAGGTATCAAAATAAGATCTAGAAGTGCTTGTAAAAAAACCTCAAGAGGGGAAGTATCTTCTCTATAGATTCTCTTGTGAGTGGATACCCCAACACCTCCCCAAAAACCAAGGTGACATGTAGGGTTTAAAACTTGTAGCATTTTATCAAGATATTTAGTTGTAAATGAGAACCAGACATTGTGTATCTCTGTGAGATGTTTTCCAAAGGACTTGACTGATCTTTCATTTAGAAGTGAATCAGAAGCACTGGACTGGGTAACAGTCCCCTTCTCTCCCCCCTTTTTAAGATCTTGCTGATGATTCTCTGGCGTTCCTTTCTTTAAGAAGGTAATCCTAATTTGAGTGAGCTGGACCTGTTTTGAAATTAAATCTTGATTTTTCTCTTTTCCAGGTGGTGAAACTCTCTGAAATAGTAAGCTTAGCAAAACAAGCTCATTTGGATGTTAAGTTTCAGTTGCCAATTTGATCTGAGGAATGTCAAGGCCAGCGTCTAAGCCGTTCTCTGAAATACTGTGTTCTGTATCTGGGATATTTTCATTTTTCCGTGTGGAGATTTTGATTGCTTGACAGATGCTCAAACTGAAGTCCCCACTCTTTGATGTTAACATTCAGAATGGTCAGAGTTCTTGTAAAAGCCTGTATTTGCTGGTATTTAGTCCTTCTTAGTTGTTGTTCTCAAGCCTCCAGCTTCTGCTGCAGAATGTCACTCGCAATATACTTCTGCGTTGTCCAAAGTAAAGCTTCTGGTTGAAAAAATAATTATTCTGAATCATTTCTGAACTTCCTTTACTTGTAAATTTGTATTAGCCTTGGTTTAAAGTAAATATGACTAGATTATCTACTTGTCCACGTGGAGAAATGTATTGAAACGGTATTTTATATTGGAGACAGTTGTATTTAGCAGTTGAATGGATAGGAGCAAACCAATCATTATTTATGAACAGGTGCATTTGAACTTGATCAGAAACATTTCTAGAAGTGCTTCACTGAAGTGGCTGGTAACTCTTCTGGACAACGTGTTTAATCACTACAAAAATATACTGTAGCACTTAGATGTTCATCACTTCTGGTCCTTACAAAGAAAGCATCGTTTAGTTTTATATATGAATAAGCATTTACCAAACTTCAAGGAGACAATTCCTAAAGAATTAAAATATCTATTGTACATCACTACTAAAACTGTACATTAATAAATTGTCTCCCAAAAATTCTCCTGTCTTTTTCTTTATGTCACCATTTGGATCAATTGCATATACTCCTGGGTTTAAGATGACAAGTTAAAGCTTTTTAAGAGTAAATTTTCAGTAGCACATATGTTAATTTATTTTTTTTTCTCCTTGAATTTCATTGTAGCCATGTGAACTCGCTGTGTGTTGAGTAACATCTTACTGAAGATCTCTGCACAAACAAATGTTTTTTTGTTTGCTTTTTGGGGAAATGCTGCTTTGACTAACAAATCTAGTATTAATTGGCAGGGGGGTGGAGCTAAATGATCTCTAAGGTCCCTTCCAACCCTAACAATTCTATGATTAAGCATTAACTTTTGTCACCTTATAATGCTGTTGATTTTGGCATTGCATAGAACTTGGATGATTATCCATTTACCACTTAATTTCCAAGCAATGTTAAATTACTACTACTACTATTCTTTTTTGTTTGTATTTTGTTGCTTTGAAATGCTGTTTTCTTGGCTAATGATAGCATAGATTTATCAGGAAATAATGAAGACTTGTCTATGGTGGGATTTCATAAATGGGAAATCATAAATCATGAACTAAAAACTTGGATGATATGAAATATGGGGAAATAGTCAATTGTGATTTTGAGGTATGTAGGGTGACAAACTTTAAACTAGCATGGTGTATTTCAGCAGGGGTTTGGTTTTTTGGCAGTACTAAAGAAAATTGCCAGAAATTGAAGTCACTTTCAATTTAATTTGGATTATTTTTGATCCTAGTTGGTCTCAGATCTAATTATGGTGCTGTTGATCCAGCATGCTAAATTGGGCTTGTGGGTATGCCTGGAATTGCTTTTATTCAATGGCCTTGAATTCATTTGCAGAGATAACTAGTTTGAATAGATTTGTTAAGCATTGAATAGTTTAGAGACTATAATTAATTTCTAGTGTGTGGGTTTGCTTCTAGTGTAATTTTTTGCTTTTAAAATCTGTGTGGAATGATAATATTCCAGGTTCATAAGGAGTTCATTTTTTTTTAATACTCATTTTTTAAGCATCCCAGCTTAATTCTGTCTAAATCAGGGAAAGGAACAGTAAGAAAAAGTGACCTGATGTTTCCAAAAATGACAAATGGAAATGGTCTTTTAGCACAAATAGTGGACTAGAATGGAGGCAAAACTAGATCCAGAATTTCCATGTGCCCTACTTGAACTCTTAAGTCTAGTTGAGTAGGGGAGAGGTAGCCAAGGCAAAGTCACTTCCATCTTTGAGAGAAGAGTGTGAAATACTGACAGGACAGTATTTTATATACACGATCCTGACAGTGACATATTCACAAGTAAAGAACTTGAGAAAGCAGTGTTGTGCAACAGGGTAATTCTAAAGCCCATAATATTCCTTTAGCAGAGGATGAAGAACAGGTGTGGGATAGGAAGGTGGCTCCATACGATTTCCTACAGAGATGGCATGCTCCTTTCCAAAGGCAAGGCTCTGGAAACATTCCTTCTTGTTATTTCCCTTGATGAAGAAACAGAATTAGTGATTGATTGGTTTGTGTCAAGAATCTTGAAGGTAAATAAGGAGATTGCTTTCATTAGCAGGGTATTGGACCTTCTATTAGGTGGGTATTTTAGTCATTCTTCAGGCTTCCACCTCAATTGCCATAGTTACAACCAAGGAACGTTGATCCTTTTGGTGTGTAGCTGATAATTTAAAAGCTCAAAACTGATGTAGGAACTGCCTGACTCTGCTTAAAGCTTTATAAACACCATCCTTCCCCATACTGTATTCCAATAATCATCATCATCAAAGATGTGTAAGAATGGAAGCTTACTAAAATTACTCTGTTCAGCCAAAAGCAGCATTTCAAGTAAACAAAACATGAAGAAGGTGTAAACAACTTCTTACAGATAAAAGCTTCAGAGGAGCAGGAGTTTTAATGGCAGAAAAAGGAATTTCTATTGGATGACTTGCTGCATTTTGATGCAGTTGTCATCAGTGCAGAGTTTTGTAACAGTTTTGTAACATGAAGCATTAAGACTTGTGGCCAGCATGCTTCAAGATAGCTCTGGTGGGTGTTCAGGGTAAATCTTACTCCGTAAGGATTTGAAAAGCTTGTCTCATTTTTTTTATGTGTTATCTACTGAACCAGTTTGTATTTAATATATTAAACCACTTTCTACTGTGATACTTCAGTGAGAATAATTGACCTTAATGGACAAACAAGGATTCTAGGTAGTATTAATATGGTTACTGTTGGTAGACAGATTTGGTTATGAGAGAATTCTTACTCTAGAGTTCCAGTGTTGAACAGTTTGAAAGAAAAGTGAAAAAGGAAGCTCTGAAGAAGCTGGGAATGAATCTGTATTTCTAATTACAAATAGATCTCATGCATTCAGTGTGGGGAAGGCCTGTACAGTAACCCCCTCCCAGAGTCACAGGATGTTAGGGGTCAGAAGGGACCTCAATCCCTTGAAGAACTCTGCAGCAAGGAGAAAAAGTCCAGTGTCTTGAAAGTGAAACTGCTCCATTTCAAGTAGCTAACTACTTCTTACCCCGTGCAGATGGAAGAGTAGCCCTAGTGCTGTTTGAAAACAAGTATTTAAATTCAGATACCAAGCTGATGATAAAAGAGAAGGTCAATGTAGGATGTGGATGAAGCAATAGCTCACCTTTGAGCTGGGCAGAGCCTGGAGGTAGAAGGTAGTGGGAACCTGTGCCTTGGTGTACCAAAGCTTGCTTCTAAAGCATGGTGTCAGGCTGCCTGATTAACCTTTGTCTGACAGAGGCTGTCTCATTGCAGGTGATACCTTTCCTGTCTGCTGTACCCCAGTCATGGGAAGCTGCAGTGTAAGAGAGCCTCTGTACTGGCCAGTGTTTTGTGGAAGATGTGTCGTGAGGTTTTCATCTTGGGAGGGGAGGTAGGGAAGAGAAAAAAGTGCAACTTGCCCTGCCTAGTGAGCAGAGGCTGCAGCCCTAGAAAGGAGAAGACATCTACTGTGTTCTTCCTAGCAAGTTACCTGGCATTCAGTTTAAGCACCAAGCATCTGAGGAAGGAGGAGGAGAGTTTATTACTGGATGTAATTTGAAGCTGTGCTGTTCCAGCCAGTCTGGATAGACACCAGCAGCCTTGGTTTATACTTGCTGCAAAACTTTTAATGGGAACTCCCAGTGCCACTGAAATTCAGCTACTGCTGTTCTGTAAGACAGGGATTGACTGTGTGTGTCCAGTAAAACGTTCACCTTGTAGGAGCCTCCTGGGAAAGCTACTAGATCTGGGTAAGCAATAACCATGCCTCACAAAGAGGCAGAGGCAGAGAAAGCTGAGGCAAAATGACTCCAAAGTGCCTGTGGCTGCATCCCCGAGCTCCTGTTCTACAGGTGAGCTTAACACACCAGGTGAGTTTAGTTCTGTTTGAGGTGAAACACCCTGCAAACTTAAACTACAATTTATTTATTTTAGTCAGCTAAAATAGTTTTCTTAGATGGTATGTCATAATTAACCAGTCCTTAAAATGTAATAAAAGTGGCAAAATACTCTCCTAAGTGGGGATGATGAGGCAGTTGGGTGGTTTTTGCCCATGAAGAGCAGGGAATAGAAGTAAAGTCACTCAGGTGTGGTGGGTGTTATGTTGCAGATAAACATTTTTGCCTCAGAAACCTAAAAGACCTTACTGAGAATTGATTTCTTGACAGTGTATTTCTTTTATTACCCAGTTCCCAATTTCATATGTTAAAATGCAATCAACTCTACAGATGTCCACAGGGAGAATGGTGTGTAAGCAATAAATCCACAGCGATGGGGAAAGTTTATTCCTAATACCAGATTGTGGGTTTTTTGTGTCCACACAGGCAGATAATTGCTGGAATGCTCTCTTTGGTTTCTCAGGCAGTAAGAAGCTACTTGGCTCTAGGAAAGCAGAAATTCAAGGACACTCCACCATTTTTGGTAATTTGGTTTCCTTAAGGGAAGTTGAGTAAATTGTTGGGTTTTTTTCTTTGTTTGGTTGTTTTTTGTTTGTTTGTAGGTTTTTTGTTTGTTGGTTTTGGTTTACTTTTTATCCCCTCTCATTTTCTTCTGAACTTGTATTATGCTCCCCACTAAAGTGATCTTGTTTAGCCTCCATCTGCTCCAAAGTTCAAAATCACTGTGAGAAGCCTTATCTCTGTGTTTCCTACAGCTGTTTCCTGCTTACCTGTCAGCCCTTTCCTTCACAATGATGGCCAATTTCTGCAAATGTTGAGGGGCAACACATGGAGGGAAATGAGAATGGCTACAGCCTGAATACATGGCTGCAAAGAACATGAAACTGCTTTTGTGCTTCACCCAAATCCGAAGGGAGTGTGTATATACATCTGTGTTTATATATGTGTGTCTATGTACAAAACCAATGAGATTAACATCTATGAATTTGAGAGCAGTGTTTAATAGTTTATTGCAGTACAAAGTACACTGTATTTGTGGGAAGTGTTCTCATTAGTTCCACATTTAGACAGAAAGAATGTGTGTGTTGGGGAAGAGCCAGTATTGCTGCTGGTTTTGAGCATCACCTGAGGGAGAGGTGATGGACTGTTGCGCTGTTATCTCCCTGCTACTACTTTGCTACCCATTGAAGTGCTGCTCACAGAAGGGTTGGGTCAGCAGAGCTGTCGGTAGCTTTGGGAATGAGCTGTGTGCTCAGCGTTGGGAAGTTCTGGCTGTAAAGAGAATGGAGTTGTGTTTATTGAGAAAGTAACACCACACCTGAGGGGTGAAACCAGGACCTGGGGCTCCTTCGTCCCATGAGCTAGCAGTAAGAAAACTCTCATCTTCTTTATTTTTCTTTTTTTACACTTGTTGACTAGTGCAGAAACAGTCAAATCAAATCTTTTCACCAAAAAGAGCCATAGCAGGCCTTGGATGTGAGCTGATCTTGTGGCTTGGCTGGGTGTACTGGCTGTAGCCGAGTAGGTGGACAGCATTCCTGGTCCTTCCAAAACTGGCTGATGATGGAAGGCCCAAAGCTGCTTCCTGGCTGGCAATCTTCAGCAATGTTCAGTCTTACTAGCTGTTTTTCTCTGAACTAATCATCTGACTTGTTCAGGGCAGTAGCAAGTATGCTTCTAATGTTTTCCTCATATTCACTTTTAATTTACGATGATCCCAAAGGTGAGCAAGCTGCAGTGTTCCTCTTTATGAACCTAAACAGCTTGCAGTGTTGTTCTCACACTAAAAAGGACAAAAAAGAACAAAGTCAAATCTACTGAAACTTGCTGCTGTGGGATGGTGCCCTTGTTGCTGTCACAAGACTAATGTACCCTTCACCCTCCTCATCTCCCTGGCACGTCCTCAACCTGTCATTGTCTTGGCAGGTCTGTCGCAGTCGGGAGCAGCCCCATGGCCACTGTCTGCGGAGATGAGACATGATTACCTCAGACACCTGCCATTTCCCTTCCTCTGAGAGCAATTGTGGCCCTGATCTCTTAACAGACAGGGTCCTTGGAACACCAGATCACTTGGAGCAAATCCATTTCAAAGAAAATGAATTTAAAACAGCTCCTGTCCTTGGTGTTCTTGGAAGGAAACTATTGCCAGTACAGCACAGCTCTCTGTCAGACACTCTCCCTGACAGCTTGATACTACCCTTCTTTAAAAAAGGAAAACAAGAAAAAAACCCTCTCTATTCCACCCCCACAACTTTTTAACCATGTATTACCAGTTTCCAGTGTTAGTTCCTTGCATTTAGAGCAGCTTAGCTGCAAGTTTTGTGTTTAAAGCTGACTACTCTCTTTTACTTGCCTTTTTTCCTTTGACTTCTCTACTGCTTCTTGGCAGCATGACTGTACTTATCCACCGTGTCTCTTTGCTGATGGATTGACTGTTTTTCCCCCACAGTTGTCTGTCAAGCAATCCTTTCATCTATTGAGTCTAGCACAGGTAATGCCATAACCCTACTTTCCTAAACTCATCCTTTGCTGGCAAGGGAATCCTTGTATACATATCCTTAAGTAGTACCTAATTTATTGTTGTCTTATGAAAAGGGTTTATAAAAGCTAAAATCCTTGTAGCAAGATGTACTGGGGTGGAGTTAAGTTTCCTCAGTCCATCTAGTGCTGTGCTTTGGATTAACTCTAACACACAGGTGAGAATATGCAGTTCCTGTCCAGTTCTTTCCAGTTCAACTGGAACTAAGGGGGAAGAAAAGATGCATATCCCACAGAGTGATGGGGACAATAGTAGGAACAAGACGCCTTCTTCCTGGCCCCTTCCTTTCAGCAGTTTCTGCTCTCTGCACCTTTCATTGCAGATTACCTTTCTTTCTTATTTAGCCTTCATCTTTGCAAGCCACGGTGTCTCCCAGCCACTCGCCATTTGATTATCAGTCTCTCCCTTGACCTTTCTTAAAAGTAAAGGTCCAATTTCCTTTTGTAGCAGAGTAGCAGGCCTTGTAGATAAAAGGGAAGCTGTAGATGTCAGGCTGCTTAAGCTTTGTGAGCAGTATTTTCCTACCCAAGCCAAAAAGCTTGGTGTGATGAAACCATTAGCAGCTGGGCAGGCCCACAGTGAGGGAATAGCTGTTCACTGCAGTGTGGAAAGACCCAAGGAGTAAAGTTGTACTGAGGTCTGTCCTGCATCTGATTCTAGCTGGTGTTTTTCTTAATAGCACTTGTGATAAGGAGAATACTCTCATTAAGTGTATGGATGGTATAAAGCTAGATAAAGTTGTGTCTGCACCTGAAGACAAGAATGAAATTAAATATTATTTTACAGGGTGAAATTTGAGAGACAAAACACGAGGTGTTTCACCTGGAGCAGGCTGGAACTACAGCTGGGGGAGCCTTGGGTTTAGCTGCATTGTATCTGGGTTGCACTGTCCCAATGTTTTACTGAAGTCTTTCCTGCTTTCACAGCTCGCGTTGCTCTGCTGTTCGAAGCTGTGACCTTGTCAGAGACACTGCCTCTGCTGTCAGCTTTCTCTGGCCACATACCTCTGCGGACAGCACAGCTGCTGGGCTCAGGTTTCCCTTCTTCAAGTAGTGCACCGGGCAGCAGAACACGGGCATGCTGCATGCAAGCAGGGACAGGGAGAGCACAACATGATTTTCTATCAGCCAACAGTCCAAAAGCTAAGAGATTTCCTTCCCCTTTTATACACTCGACATCACATTGCTTTGTATTATCCATTTGCTGTCTCATTGCTGCACATATTTCACAGACATTAACGTGGCTTCCTCCACCTCTGCCCATTTATGTTGCTCCCCAAAATTGGAAGTTATTGAGAAGTATCCTGGTTTTACAAGTCTCTGCCTGTATTAGACAGCTTTGTTAGTATTATCAGTGCTAGCACAAATTCTCATAACAGATCTGCAGTTTTCTGCATTTAAAGATTCTCACCAGTTGATATGTGCACTGAGGGAGTTCAATCAGACCAAACCTGCTGGAGCGATGTGACCTTGTGATTAACATTCAGAAGTATCTTACAATTCCCTCACCTGTTAGATGAATACACAAACACAACTTTATTTGAGGCTCTTATGTAATTTCAGAGTTTGTTTTCCTCTGCCTTCACCACCTTTTCATGTCCTCTTTGAATTTAGACAAGTATGTATTTGGTCATTCTGAGGAATTTTACCTGTTTCAAGAGGGGCAGGGGATGCAGGACTTGCTGGTGGCTGTTTAGTAGGAATTTGCCATCTGGGGCTTTCTAGCAGCTCCAGGCGGTGCCTCCTGTTGCAGACATGAGCCAACACCAAGTGTATGGCAATAGTTCTTTGGAAGAGGCAGAACACTCCTGCTTTTCAGCTGGATGCAGCCTGGAAAGTTAAAGTATTTGGCAGATAGAAAACAGGCTGCAGAGAACAGTTTTGACAGTCCCAGCACCCATCTTGTAGAAGGTCTGTGCCATCAAACCACTTCTGTTTCTGGCACCAGCCTGCTGGGCAGGTGGCTATTCTGGAGGTCCTGCATGCTGGGGTCCCACACCTCCCGTAGGTGAAGGTCCCAAAGGCCCTGCAGCAGGGTGAAGTGGCCAAGCAGCAGTGTGGTTGTGTGCTGCTCCTGGGCAGCTTCAGGAATTAGAAGTTCATCCTGAAGGAATTAAATAGTCTGCAAAGAGAGTCTCTGGCCCCAAGGCTAGAGTCGAGTTGAGAGAATGCTGAGTGGCTTAAAACATAATGCTGCTTGATGAATTTTTAATGCTAGCAAATATAAGTGTTCAAACTGATTAAGGCCAGAAGCGGTAAAGTTTTGACACTTGCTGCCTTCTTTGCATATTTTTTCCCTTGTTCAGATTACTGAAACCCTGACTGAATCCAAGACTGAGCTTCTGGTCCCATTCCAGAGTCAGATTTTCACCAGCAACTATCTTTTCTTCGTATTACACCTTTGTCTCGTGCATAGAGACATTCACATACTGAGCAAATGGACTATCTTTGGAAGTGACAATGCAAATAAACCTAATGCCCCAAGTCCATGCAGCTGCTAGGCAGCAGTTGAAAAAGCAGAGGCATCTCTTGGCCCCTTGTTTGTGGTATTTGAACAGCACTCCAGTGCTCCAGGGAAACTGGAAAGTGATGAGCTGCAGGTTCAGTACCTGGGCAGTGAGGTGGATTGAAACTGGCTAAACAACTGAGCACAAGGGATTGTGATCACGAAGTTCAGCTGGAGACCAATCACTACTGGTGTACCCAAAGGGTCTATACTGAGGCCAGTGCTCTTTAACACCTTTGTTAATGAGCTGGATGCCAGAGTGAACCCTTAGCAAATTTGCTGATGACAGAAAATGGGGAGGGGCTGTTGATAGAGGAGATTTTTGTGCTGCCATCCAGAGGGATCTCTGCAGGCTGGAGAAATGGGCTGACAGGAACCTGATGAACTTCAGTGATACAAAATGTGAAGTCCTGCACCTGGGGAAGAACAGGCCTATTTTCCAGTACCCACTGGGAGAAGACTGACTGGAAAGTAGCTCTGCAGAAAGGGCTCTGGGTTTCCTGTTGGACAACAACCTGGCCTAGCCAGCAATGTGTCCTTGCAGCAACGACCAACGGCCTCCTGAGCTGCACTAGGCCGAGGGTCAGCAGCAGGCCTTGGAGATAGCAAAACCTGACATGGCCCTGAGGAACCTTGGAAAAATTACTTGCAATGAAACAATTATTTAAAACATATTCTTAGCGTTTTTGGTTTTTGTGTTTTTGTTTTTACCTACTTAAAGACTTATTCTCCTCCAAACTTCCAGATTTTTGTGTGAGCATTTCCCCCATTTTTATTGCACTTAAACGTGAGGGAAAGGCTGCAACCTGAGTGGTAATTGCTCTCCTGAGTTGTATTCCAGCTGCTGGATCACCAGGAGCAGTTTGAATTGCAGAACAGACAGAGGGATTCCCAAGAAAGGTGTCAGCTCCACTTTTTTGTCAGATGAGGGCCTGAACGGTGCACTTGAGGGAGCTATTCACCTTCCCATGGAAGTGGTGAGGAGAAGAAAAAATCACCAGCCTCTAGAAGAAGGAAGTAAATGAAAAGAATAAATTTTAAAAGAAGTGGCAGTATTTTGTTTTAAGGAAATCTACTGCTATTATAACTCTGCAAATAGAATAGTTTGAAACACATAAAGCAAAGCTGTGTTATGGGTAAGTCTTCTCTTGCTTATGCTGGAGTTAGTACTGGAGTGAGCCTAAATGTTATTGAGTTAAAATATATTATTCATTATGCTTTTTGAAAGCCTGCTTTCAAGATGTGAGGGCTTTTTTTTTTGCCTAGAACTGTAGTGTATATAGCTGCAAGTAGATGCCATACTGGGAGGAGGAAGGGGTAAAAAGCTAATTTCAGTAGCAGGAGGCTGGTGTCTGGTTCTCTTCATAATCAGAGGGGAAAACTGAGCTGGATCAAGGTGATGATATGAAAGTCTGTCGGTGTTAGGCTCAATGCCTTGCCTTGATTTCAGAAGCTACCAGTGCCTGGCAGCTGGTTTGGGTAGCTAAGTACATTTAACAGGCAGGCCCTTTGCTCTTTTTTGGTTTTGCTCTGAATGCCAACCAGTTATGGAAGAAATGTCTGGTACTTACTGGGAGTAGGGAACAGCAAATATCAGGAGCGGAGAGAAGCCCTCCATATCATCTAGCCAGGTGGAGATGCTATGTGGTGCCCTTGGATGCCTGAGAGAGACCTCAAGGGCTTTACATGAATGCCCTCAAAATCCCAGTCCGACTGCTGGTGGAAATGGAGTCCTCTAAAAATCAAGCCAGGTTCTAATTAAAGCAAATAAAAGTAGCTAGTTAATGGACCTAAACTAGAGAAGCTTGTCATACAGATTTATAAATATATGTCAGGAAGACAAATTAAAACACATTTTCTGATTTATTCTAAGATCATTACTCTGCACTTGGCCATTTTTGCTTACCCACCTCACATCTGGTATTCTGGGACTGATTAAATATGATGATATTTAAACTATTCTTTGAGGTCTTGATGGCATCTCCTTTGGATTTAAACCTTTCCCAGGTACCTCTTTCATCCTTGCTTTTGGTGGATCTTTAACCCATGGTGAAGGTCATGCCTTTTCCATATGGGAAGCACTCATACTGTGTGGCAGATCAGGAGTCCTCTTAGGTTCTTAGTGAGATCCTGAACAAATCATTAATCCACCAAGAGCTGAAAGGTTCTTCTGTCCCTGAGAAGGCAAGGCAGAAATAGCAAAGTGAAATATCTCTAAGCTATCAACTTTATGTCTGCTATTAGTGTGCAAGCACTTAGTCATACCTGATACAAGAAGTTAATGTGAGTTTGTTACTATTTTCTGGCTGAGACCAGGCATGCTGGTGCCCTCTTGCCCTGTGGAAGTAGCAAACAATTGGGGGTATAAGACTTCTTGCCAGACCAGCTCTGTCTCAGAGGGATACCATGACAGAAAGGAACAGGAAGAGGATTGCAGTGGCTTTTCTCTTTCACAGTGCAGCCCCAGTCTTGGGAGGACCTGGGAGATGGGGACCCACCACCTGATGCAGGAGAGGACCAAGCATCTTTATCGTGATGCTGGAAGGATGAAGGCTGGGAATCAAAACCCACTAAGGCAGATGTACATGAAGATACTGGAATTGTGTTCCACTGGCCTGGAAAAGCAGGGCAAAAACATTAGTTCCTCAAAGAGCCAAATGTACTGTTTTCTAGACAAAATTAATTTCTTGTCTGTCAGTGACAGCTCCTATTTAGGAGGATCCTGTTTTGTAGCTGCAAATGGAAAGAGCTGCTTGGTAGCCAGCCAGCAGCACAGCTACTTAATTTTACCAATGAAAAATTTGAGGAAATAGGGAAAGTGTCTGTAGTCTACAGCAGGCTGTTTCTCCTTCATACAACAAAAAAATCCAGAAAAAAAGTGAGAGAGATCACAGAAATATATTTTATGTATCCAGATTTACTGAACCATGCAAGATCTAGGTGCTAGAGAAACTAGAGTGCATAGAGTAATTCTGCATTTCCCTTTGTCCCTTCTCTCTTGAGTGCCTTTGTCCATGACTGGTAGCCCTTAGAACACCTTGGACCTCCTTGGCTTTAAGACTGTCAGGCTCTGCCCTTTGTGTAAAAGTAGCCTGGTTCTAGCCTGCTAGATAATTCAGCTTTGCTAAATAAATATATGGATAAAGGTAATTTCCTGAATGCCTCCTCCTGGGATGCATCTCACTGCCTGGAGAGTGAGTGAAAAATCTTCCCTACAGCAGATCTTTCATGGCTGGCTGTACTCTAAGTACACAAAGACACCAGTGCCAGCTGCAGGGTAAAGATTGCAGCCCTATAGGCAAATCATCTACGAGACAAAACCTCTCAGATCATAGTATTGCTGAGACCTCAGAGGCCACATCAGCAGGACACTCGCATCCAAGCAACTGGGAAGAGACCATTTGATTAATGATGGTCCTTATTGCTAGAATATGCTTTTTTGGAGATTCTCTTTGTAAAAAACACCCTCCATGCTGACACCTGTCAGCTCTAGGGGCTTTGCGATGAGTTAGCCACTGAACTGGACTCAGAAATGTAAATTTTCATTGGGAAGTAATCATCATGTGATGCCAGTGACAGCTCTCCTGAAGCATGGGTTCATGGGGCACTCCATATCCTCCCTACCTAACTCTGTTAACCCCAGCTCGTGGAAGAAATGAAATCTGTGGGGCTTTTGCACCCTTCGGCGTTAGCCTTGCACGTTGTTTAATTATTGGTGATTCTGGGAGACCAAGGTACCAAAGTTTGCACTCCACTCTCCTTCCTGTACAGTCACCCGTGCCTTACATCCCCAACAACTCCAGCTGCCTCCTCCTCGCCCACACCAATACCTGGTGATTTCTCTAAAACTTCTGTAATGCCCTCTGGCATTTCTAGCCTGAGATTCTGCAGCAGAAGGAAAATTAAAATTTAGGGCAGCATTAAGTTAATTAAACTTACCATCAATTTAATAACATGAGGAATACTGTGCAGGCTACATTATTCATTTCCATGTTTTATTCAGTAAAACCTCAATTTTTAATATACTTAGTGTTACTGGAGGATTTCTACCCTGTTCTGCTGGAGTTTCATAGCACATAGGGCTTCTGGGGTCCTGTATATAAAGTCAATGTAATTTTCACTCAAGTGGCAAAAGATTCCCAATTAATAAAAGAAATGAGAAATCTCTGTTTTCTGGAAACGTGGGGGGTAATTCCTGTATAGTAAAATGAATTAATTTTAATTCATCACTTTCCCTGTTGTGTCATTTCCTAGAACTCCTGCTATTGTCACCACCAACATTTCCGTCCACTGACAAAGTGCCTGTTCACCTCTTAAAGTCTTTTCTAAGGGTCTTGGTGCTGAAGCCTTGCTGTGCCATCGTGGGACATCCCAGTGTCACCTGTACAACTCTGCTCCTGAGCACTGCAGGAGATTATTATTTATGAATAATGCAATGAAATACTACACGGTATGAGGTTAGGACTGTGAGGCTGTGTGCTCTTTCAGGATGATTTTTTTCTTTAGGTGCAGCCAAGCAATAGCTAAATAACATGATTCAAAGAGCTACAGCTCTTCTATTCCAAGGGGACTGTGGATTACGGGCTGAAAGAAGTGGCACAAAATGAAATTATGGGCACAATAAACCAATGCATGTTTTGGAAGAGGGCAGTAGGAGTGTAACTTGGAGAAAAGATGGAAATTAGTGAAAATTGAAACCATATCAGAGACAGCATTATTAAGAAGGAAAGCATTAGGAAGTGATCATTAAGAAATGCTCAGCTATTGCTGCAACATAGCACAAGGGATAAAGGAAGATCCAATAAGCATATTAGGTGCTTCCTTGTTTAATTGCTATGTTTACAGAGCAGCTCTTAACGAAGCATTTCCAGTGGCATCTATAGTCCATGAAGCTGGAAAAGGAGAAGTGCTGCAGTTGCTGGGGTTGTATTTCCCCCATCCAGCTGCCTGTGCACTTGGGGAGCTGTGGCTGGTACCAGTGCAGCCAAAGAACTGTGATGGCACCCAAAGAGCCTCAGGCACAGTACAGACCCCTTCCCTACACCCAGTCCAAGCTGCAAGTTGGAGAGGGGTTTTTGCACTACTGCTCTTCTGCCTTCAATCTACTTCAATCTTCTTTACACAGGGTCTACAAGTCCCAGATTATGGGCCATTTGTGTCTGTGGAGAAATGGAAAGGTGCTGTGGACAGTCCAGAAGATTTGGGTGGATTTAGGGGTGAGATTGCATCAGATGTAGCATTTCCCAGAGGTGAAGAAAGGCTTATTGATGCAACCCATGTCCATATGAGTGCTTATGCATTGAGCCTTCTGTATCTCTTTTTCTCTTTCTTCCCTCTTCTACCTCCTTCTGCCACCTGCCCCATACCTGTTCAACAACATTTTGACATTTACAATAGTATTTTTTTTTCCTGACAACAGGAAATAATGTTTAATATATGCATTAAAAAAAAAATAATAAAATGCAGCAAGAACCCATTCACCCAGAAGAGCTCAGGGTATTCTTCTAGACCATCCTTTGAATTTTCTTTTAAAGGAGAGTCTTTTCTAGTTCTCAGTCACTTCATGAATTTTTATCTTGTACATTGGCATCCCCATAGCATGAAGATTGGTAGACCTTGCCAACATGCTTCAAGCCAGAAGCCCATGGAGCAACTTTAGCATCAAAAATGTAACCGTTCCCGTGGCTGTTTGAAGAAAGGTGTGAAAAGCAGGCTTGCATAGTGTGATACTCAAGTGCTGCTGTGCCTAGAACAGAGCTGCTGTCTTCCAGGGGGGAATTCACAAAGATGTGTGACACCTAACCGGTGAAGGATGGGGAACTGGGTCCCTCAAAGTGGGATTAGCATCCTTCAGTAGATTGAGTGGAGTAATGAGAAAGAACTGAAGTAATTCCTGAAATAATTATCTGTCTGGTATCATGGTATTTATATATGCTCTTTGATACGCATAAATTGGGGCCTCTCCTCTCCTCGAGAGGGTGTGAGAAAAGATTATATTCTTTTTAGTAACTTCTTTGGGTTCTTGATCAGGAAATAAAAGACATGGTTTCTAAGTGCGTTTTAGCCTGGAAAGGTTTGAACCTATGTTGTCCCTTTCTCATTTTTGCTAAAACTTGACACAATAACTAAAAAAAATCCCAAACCATTTACACCATGAAAAAGGCTGGCTTCCAAAGCTGAATTATGATAATATTCCAAGTAGAAGATCATTATGATAATATTCCAAGTATAAGGAGAGTTCAGGAGATGGAGACCTGTGATAACAGGATAGAGAAGGTGCCTTCAGGAGTCATCTTCTGTTCTATGTTGTCAACGCATTCCAGACTTTCTTCAACATCTACATCCATCAGGATGTGCAACCCAAAACCTGAGGGCTCTCAGTCTTAAGGGGACATGGCAAGATGACTAAGCCACAGAGTATGGTACAAGGCACAGTGTTGGCATGAGTTGGAATGTTTGGCACAGGAGCTGTAGTCAGTCTGAGCAGGAACTGTTGCCCTGTGTAACTGCAAGCTGGAGCTTTGCACAGAAGGAGGGCAGTGCTGACAGCTGCTTGGAGGAACTGACCCCGATGCAGGTTAGTGCTGGGGTTAGGAAACAGTAAGAGATGGGACGTTCTCCCACATTTGCAGCTCCCATGTTCTTTGCTGCTTCCTCAGGCTTGCAAGGCTTCCATGTCCAGGGCAACTCTTGTCTTCCCCAAGTACTGAGCTCCCTCTGAGCAGAGCACACCGGCCACAGCATGTGGCAGGAATACTTGCTGCAGAGCAACAACTTGGCTGCGGGTAATGCAAGGAAGTGGTGGTACAGCATGAGGTCACACCCTGGCCTGCTTTGAGCACTAACACAGAAAAGTTGCCATTGAAAAGAAAGATGAATGTAGCTAATAACACACTGATGTAGTGCCCAGGGCTTCTCAGCATCTTGGCCTTGAAAGTATTTACATGACCATGCCTTCAAAACAGGAACACATTAGATGGTGACAACTCAAAAAGATTATAAACCTGTGTTTAGTTTACAGCGTGCTGTGTGGGCTCACTGACCCGTTACTCAGAGTGATTTTTTTCATTTACTGGCCACATAGCATGGCTTGATTTACAATGTGCAGCTTCAGATACAAACCCTGCCAAAGAATTCGATCAGTGTGGAGTGGTCAGAAAAACCACATTGCATGGCTAGAAAGTGTGTCGTTTTTTTGGACAAAAGGTCCATGGTGCAGGTGGCTCGTTGAAGGACCTGGGAGCTCTCAGCTTGCGTGTGCTCATGCCTCAGTATGGCTTCACTGGGGGGCAAGTGAGATCTACACCTCTGCATGCAGCCGGGAGATGAGGCTCTTGCAACAGCAACTGTTTTGCCTTTTACATGGATGTCTGAGTAGTGTCCTCGGGAGAAAATTCCAAATGGAGACAGCTCGTGGTCATGAATTATACAATTCTGTGCTTTCGTATTAGGTCTCTACAGCAGCCATGGAAATCCAAGGCTGACAGATCAAAGTAAGTCTCCTGTGTCTCTTTTGTTGCAAACACAGGAAAAGAGGTGCTGTTATCTACTCGAGAGGGCTGCTGGGTTGAATAAATGGCTAGATGCTTTTAGATGCAAAGTTCATACCATGGCATTTGAGGATGATATTTAGTAAGTAATTTTGTGAATAATAAGCCATCGCTGAAAGCATTCAGAAGTCTGTATTGTAACTTGGGATGGGGTCTTTGAGGGAGACTTGCAGCAATAATCATAAATGTTCTGGGGAGGTGGGCAGTGGAGGAGTGCCTATTGATAAACTCTGGCTTTGTTTTTGCAGTGTTTACCCTGTTTGTTTGGGTCACCAGGCTGAAAATCAAGATTCAATCAGCAGGCTATAATGGACATATCTGCATTGTGGCACAAGGAGCCTCAAGTGTCTTTCACTCGTATATTATTCACACAAATGAATGAACAAATAAGTGATCTACTACAGCATGCAAATCCCAGGATATCTGCTCATCTTAAAATTAAACTAGAAGCCCAGGCAAAGCCTTCACTGTCCTGCAGCTGCCAAGGCAAAACTAAGATTTTGGGTTATTGGAGAAGTGAAGCCACTTGCCACATTACTCAGGCACTGGGAGGCTGCTGGACACAGAGGTGCCAGAAGTTTTGTGTGCCAAGAGGCCTTTGAAGTGACTTCAGGATGGACAATAAGATCCTTTCTATCTCTAAACAGTCCAGGGGACATGGTCTTACTATAGCAACTGAGCAGTCACTGCTGAAAGATAGAAGATGCTTATATTTGTCTGTCAAAGAAAAGTACTACAGGTGTTATGCCAAAATCACCTGTTTGCATAACAGTGGTTGAGGCTAATGTTAGGTGAAGAATGCAGGTAGAATTATTCCAAATTATTCCAGTATTTTCCAAATATTAGGAGAAGTGTTTCCCCATTTTTATTTTATTGTGCTTTAAATGTTTATTCTACCAGGGAGCTCTTTATTCACGTCCATTGAAAGTGAGCTGTGGATGGTTTACATGTATTTTCTGGGACTTCACATATAAAACCTTGCAGACAAATTCTCTGCAATGCTTTCTGAAAAGCCCATGAAGAGAAGACTATAAACTGCATTTTGTGGGAGATGTTGGCTGGAGTGCTATGGGCAAAGCAGGGAGCACACAGCAACAGCCCCAGTGCTTCCTTGGAGAGCTGGATCCTGACCCTGCCTCTGCCATAGATGCAACACATCAATATTTTCCAGTTGAGCATTTCTCTGCTCCCACGCTCCTTAGTTTTTGGATAGCTGAACTGTGAGTCAGAGCCTGCTTGCTAAGAGCTGAAACTTTGGTCGGTGGGAGATGGTTATTTTTTTTGGATGGAGCATGGAAAGTACTATTCAGTAGCAACTACTCAAAGATCTGACTCTGGATCTCCCAACCTGAGGACTTGGAATTTGTGCATGCCCTGCAACATCTTGTCTTGTCACCTCCCACTTGTGAAATGGGAAAATGCTCCCTTGACAAAGGGACTACATGCAAAGGAAAGCAACATGGTACTGGTGGGTCCATACAAACATCTTGATGGTCAGAGCATGGCTTAAACACTGCACTGTGCTTCAAGAGGTGAGCTCTGAACAACAAGAAGAGAACACCATGTTGACTTGCTGTTCATATGCTGAACAGCATTCAAGGTGTGCAGTGGGTGAGGCACGAGTCCTTAGGCAAAACACAAACAAACAAACCCCATAACATTTTGTGTTTCAGCACTAGAATGACAGATAAGC
Source organism: Chloroceryle aenea (assembly GCA_013399075.1). Lineage (NCBI taxonomy): Eukaryota > Metazoa > Chordata > Aves > Coraciiformes > Cerylidae > Chloroceryle > Chloroceryle aenea. The sequence goes on from VWZY01008199.1 coordinate 163,208, forward strand.
AGGAGGGGCAACATGCAGCCCTGGTTTTTCTCCCTTAGGTCAGCAATGGGTGCTTGAGGAAATGAAGTGCATCCTGAAATGAGTTTCTTGGTTTATTTACTCTGTGTTGACTTCATCTGTGTTCTTATGGCTACAGAGACACTGGCTTGTGACTGTCTAGGTATCTGTGGCTTTTTTGGACCCATCCACATCTGTTTTTTTCCCTTTAAACTTTTCAGAGGGGTTTTATTTTTGTTTGTCTTATAATAAACCACACTGTACATTTCTTCACCTTGATGTCTTTTGTTACTTTTCCCCTTTCCCAGCCACCATGACAGCACAAAACTAAACCCTATCAAATTATTGTTTTCTTTGTATTCTACAGAAAGTCTCTTGACTCTCCAAATAAGGAAATGCAAAGGGGAAAGAGCTCACAGTTTCCATCTGTTGTGAAACATCTCACTAAAATTGCTGCCCTATAAAGATTTACCATGCTACAATTTTCTCTGAAACACTGCTTGAGAGAGGACAAGGAAATGGGCTGCTTTTACAGAATGTCTTTAGGGTGGGAAAGAAAAAATGGACATATTATTGAAGCTAGATGTAAAGATTTGACCCTGATTAAGGATGGGGTGGTAAAGTCCACAGGGGCCTTGCCCCAGCTCTTACAGTTGGCTGTCATTTGAATTGTTGCTCTGTACATGCTGATGTAGTTTGACTACTTTAGAAATTTCAAGTTTCCTTCCTATTTTTAATGCTTTTTTTTTTAAGTTTACCAGAGGACCATAGTGAATACTAATACTAAACAAATACAACAGAAAAAAGAACACTTTAAGAATATGTTTTGTTTTGTTCTAGGGAAGAAACAACCTGGCTTTAAGACATCCTGCTCCATGGCCATGTGGACAGATGAGAACTGGAGCTGCCTCTTGATGTCACCAGCTAATTGGGATGTGTCACTACCATTGCCTGACCAGTCAGATCCACACTGGAATCCCAGGTACAATCCTGGAGTCAATATCTTTTGAAAAAGATGCTGGAAAAAGATATCAGAGAAGAGCCTCCTCATGGGGTGTCCACTATCAAGCAGTGAACTTTGCAGCCTCCAGACCAAATCAAGGGCAGATTGGACTCTTTAGGCAACCTACATGAAATTGGACTTTCCTAATATTAATCTAGCAATAATCCAGGAGAAGAACAGCAAGGAAGGCAGCTTAGAAAACACAAGATCTAAGAGTCCTTTTCCATCTCTGTCTGTTGCCTGTGATAACAAAACACTTTGGTTGATGTATCCATTGCTGCTTCTACATAACCATGCAAATGAGTTTGATGGTCTGTACTAGTATTCCTCAAACTCTTCAAGCCTTGTAAGCCTTCAAGCCTTTCCCCTCCAGCTCCCTTCCTGACATAACCCTCAACACTTTTAGTTGCTGGCAGCAGCTCAAATCCTCAAGGCAAGAGAGGAGAGACAGCTGAAGAGGTGCACACTGGTTTCCCTGCTCTGGAGCAATACAGCTGCTAATAGCAAACAATTAGTATAGTTTGGTTCCCTGATTTTCTTCTCAAGGTTTTAGTGGCACAAAGAAAAAGAATAATTAAATACCTGACATGTGTACATTTTTATGACCTCTCAGAAGGTTTACCTTAAGGTTTTTCTAATCTTCCATGATTCACTTTGAACATTTTTTTGTGGAGGTCTTGACGACTGCAGATCAGTCCTTCACTTTGCACACACAGGGCACCTTCATTACTCTGTTGGACCCCAGCCTCAGATGTTTTTTCCCACTGTTCCTGAAATCTGCTCGTGTGTCCTTTCTGCATTCTCTGGCATAGCAGAGCATGGTCCATCCATCTCTTACAGCCCAAGCACAAAGACAAATTTACTAAAATAAGAGAAATCGATCACAGTTTGATTTAAAAAGCCCACAACCTATTCTGGCTGCTCCAAAAGATGTCTATGGAAATATTTCCAAGAAAAGACTGCAGCAGTTTTCCATCAAACCTGTGGCATATGTGAGCCAGACCAGTTACCTTGTTTGAAGTTATTTTGTTTTGAAAGGTTTCTCACCAGCAGCATTCAGACAGGTGTTCATTCTTCTCAGATTGCCTGAAACCAAATCAGAAGCTACTTTGTTGTTTAAGAATCATTGATTTCCTTCTCACCTAAACCATATATTTAATCTCCAGTGGATCAGACTTAAACAAGAACAATGGAGTTTGAAGCAGAGGAGTCACATGAAGCCCCCAGTAAAGCCATAACAATTTTGTGGAAGAATCTTTTTCATTAAGGGGATGATTTGTGTTCAACTAAAGGCATCTTTATTATTTTCTCTTTTTAAAGCTGATTGTAACTGAAATGCACTCCACTCTTCTTTTCAGGAAGGCCATTACTTCAGAGTGCTAAGCAGTCCTGTATTAAGATGAAGGACCTGCCCTTCACAAGGAAACCTGGAGGTAGGTATCAACCAATGGCAGAGTTTGAAGCACTTTCTAGGACAGTATCCTTTCCCTTCTGGATCTCCTTTGACCCTTTTGTCAGTCAGGGGACTCATGACCTAATCCTTGGAGATACCTTCCAGGTGCCAAGAGCTCCAGGTCCTTTCCCTTCACCTGGCTTAATCAGCCTCATCCATTTCCCTCCAGTCCCCATTTGCCCAGAGGAAGTGCACTGGCAAGCCCTATGCCTAGCAAGAGTTGCTGCTCTGAGCTGTTTAGAGGTGAATTTCCCTCATCCCATGCCTCATATCTGGGCAGACTTGAGCAGAGATATTGCAAATAGCTATAGGAACATGGATGATGCAGCCTGGAAGGGACATCAGGAGGTCTTTAGTCCAACCTCCTTCTCAAAGCATGGTCAACATTTATTTCATGTCCAGGATGATTTAGCTTATTCTTAATCTTTCCCTTTACTGATTATTCTTCCAAAAGAATTATCTGTTACTGTTGAGACTTATCATCTCCTCTGCCTGAGTGTGATATAACATGCAGGACAGCAACAATTGCAGCTATTTCCATCTCATGGGTTAGCTTTCCTACCTGTGACCCACCAGAGGGGCTGACTTTGAAATCAAAATGTTCTCATCAGAGCTATAAGAAATGTCTCAAGTTGACCACAAAGAGCTAAGCCATGATAATTGCTTGCTTTTGAAAAGTTTGTGCATCTCTATGATAAAACTACCCTCAAAACAGTCAGCTGATGTGATTCTGGATCCTGAATGCTTTACAAATGCTACATCTGAACTGGAGGATTCTTGCAAATCTGGTGGGAAGGAGCAGCTTTGATGATATCGTCACGAACGCTGCCAGGTAAAAAAAGCAGGTTTGATGTATTATTTTGTTTCTAGCAGGCAATTTATCTCTTACCATAACCTAAGACATCTATATAATGAGGTCATGTTCGAGTATATGACCTCTCGATTCTGCAAATAACTGACAAAATCCTTCTGCTGTATCTTGTTCAGTAGGGAGCATTCCTGGCTTGATTAACCTAAGAGGCAAACACTATTATCTCTGGGACTATTGTGTTTTGGGCAAAACCACATATAGATCCGAGCTCCCACTGTAATCCCAGGAAGGTGCAATCTCTTGTAATTCTAATGAAGTATTTCATCTGCATCTTTGTGTGCTACCAAGAGATTTTAGAAAGCAACTCTTCAGGATGTAAACACAAATACTAACAAATCTTTTTTCACATCTGTGCTTTGTAGCTGGTTTTATGCTAGTAGGTGGCCATGTTTTGCCACTCAGTCATTTGTTCCAGGCACCACAGAGTAGCTCAGATATCCTTTGCTTTGACTGTGACAACTCTCCTCATTTTCTGCTTGTTGCACAACCACCTCACTCCTTCTCACAAGAGCCCTTCACTAGTTTTTCCTCAGGAACTCTTCGGGTCCTTTTATTGTATTGGTCCCTAACCTTTTCTGCTTTGGGATATCCCTGGTGCTTCTGCCCACCTGTGAATCCTCCCTGGCTGGCTGCCTATGTGATAAGAACTGTGCTAAAGGGATGAGACTGATTTCTTGCTTGTCAATCTGGGAAGACAAGGCCAGAAAAAGTGGAGAAAACCAAAAGCAGGAAGGAATGGGAACAGCCCTGGTTAACCTCCTAGCTAGGTGCAGGCTGGGCTCCTGTGCTCTACTCCCATGGAGCCAGACATAATCAGCAGTAAAGGTGTGAACTTCTACCATTATATGCATCAAATACACATATAAAGTCTTTGTACAATAGATTAATGAGAAAAAAATGTTGCTTGCTTTTCTCTTTCCAGAGTAGCATATGGTTAGCAGTACTGAGAACAAGCATTTATATATATATGTGTGTATATATATATGAAATTCTTCTGGAGAAAACTTCCTGTGGAAATTCACAATCTTGCAGTGCCTGGAGAAAGGGAAGGAATGTTTCAGAGCTCATCTGCATTGCTAACAAGTGCCCTTCTTTGTTGGCTCGTTTAATAAGACTGACAAACAATAAGATTTGGTGCAACTTCCCTACTGATAAATGCATGGAAAGAAATGTCAGTGGTTGATGTGTTGTGGGAAAATGTATTCATCTCCTTCAGAAGCCTTGAACTGTCAGTCTTTTTCACGCACAGCTAGCAGGAACAGATTTGATTAAGTGATCCAAAAGGCTCCAGCCACTATATTAGTTTATTTTTCATGAACTTTACTGAAGTCCCCCAGCTCAGGAATAAACACAAATAAACAAACTGCCTTTGGAAAGGCATGAATGGCTAGGGCCAAACGGGTGATGTCAGGCTACGAGAATAAAAGCAAAATATGAAAACATGCAATTTGTCACACACGTTGTAACCAGCTCCCTTGGATAGCCCCCCTTTGGCTTTCATTGTGAAGACTTTTACTCTAACCAGTGATTGTAATTTTTCTACATTTAGTTCCATCTCCCCCACTCCCCCCCTGAGAACAGAACGCCAAGAAAGCACATTTATTTTCTGTTTAAAGTTTTCACGTGTTCCTGGCAGTGGGAATCTGTTAAAAGTGAACTGAAGGGGGGCGAGTTCAAGCACCTACGATCTGGATGTGAAATGGAACCCTCCACTCTTTCTCTATTTATAGCCAAGAGCAGCCAGGATGAACCAGTTGACTCACATCTTGGCAGTTTGAACTCTGCTTCTACCTGGCAGGCTGCCTTGTTGCTATTCTGAAGCAGGTCAGATCCTCCTGGAAGCATTTGTGTGGCACCAAACATTATGCAATTCTGTAAGTGAAGGCTCACAGAAAGCACTGTGGTATTTCAAATACTGTGGGAGATTTTGTCTCATGTCAAATAGAAAATACGCAGCTATTTAAACAAGCTGATAGTTTCTCAGTCTAATATGTGACTAATTTTTGTAAAGTGTGTGTTATACAAGTCTGTGCTTTGATTTAATTTCGGTGCCTCATTAAGGGTTTCAGACTTCAGTCCTAATAAGAACTGTTTGTTATTCTTTGAAACGATATAAGAAAATACTCAGCTCTTGCTGAGGAATTAGGAAAGAAAATAAACCATTTTCCTGTTTTCCTAGTTTGAATAGATATTTAATTAAAGTGACATGCCTTGGGCGAAACCTAATTAATACATCATCTCTCTATAGCTAGAATTAATGGAAGGCTTATGACTGCTGAGCTGCAGAAGGGACTGAAAATTTCTTTCCTGTCTTCTTACTCATTTTCATCTGATCATCCTTCATTATTTTCTCATTGGAAGAGGGAAGCTTTTTTTCTGATCATTCAATTTTAATGTGTACTGATGGATAATTCTCTGCTATCTCTGCTGCTCTGCCAACTTTCCTGTTTTGATCATTTCCTTTATGACTCGTAGCCTGAACAAATGCTATGGTAAAGCTTTGCAGTGGGGATAGTAAAGGCCATGACAAAAGAGTGCTTTCTCAGATGAACAGTTTTGTCTGTGGAAGGCTCACCAGTGGGTGAGCTGACCAGCGTGTGGGACATATGGCCTCCTGCCCTCTTCCACCATGGGATACGTTTGCTTCCTGCTGGTGGGCTCCTGGGGTTAGGGAGTTGCCTGAGGAGTGCAGGGCATAAAGATGCTGGGAACTGTGGGATCTCTTGGTGGGTTCATGGACATTGTCAGGAGGGGGGCTACAATCTCTCTCTGAGATGGGCTTGTAGTAAGCTGAGAAGTCAGGGGGATGTATACGTCCTGACAAACACAGTGGCTGTCTCATGGTGAGGTAAATGAATATCTTTACCCCCAGTCACAAGCCCGTGTCTCTTATCTCTGTGGCACTGGAATCAATATCTCCTGGTTAACATGACAAAAGGTCCTGTGTCACACTGTCACCACTTGTGTGAGGTAGTACAGTAACTATACACAGCCATACAGGACACTGTGATTTTGTGTATGAACCCTTTTTCTGGTGGGATAAACCTAGTCTGGACTTTCCCTTCCTTGCATGCCTTCTTGAAAGCACCAGTTTGGAGAGCTTCACCACCAACATGCCTGTCTTTGTCTTCTCCATCCTTTCCTGTTCCTCCTAACTCCTGTCCATTCTTCCCTTGTTTCTGTGTGGAGTGAGCTCATCTGTTTGCAATGGTGAGAGCGTTTTCTTCTCTCATATTTGGTGCAATCTGTTGCTGTCAGGATGCCTCTGTGTATCACACCCTACTGATATATTGAGCTGACATGTTTTGTTTTCTGCAGCTTTTTTGCTCTGTCCCTCAGTTGCTTTGTTTCACCTTCTACTTCTTGAAGTGGTCTGTAAACTCCTCAGGCTGATGGTCTTTCCCATCTGATTTAATTTTTATAGGCTGTAGAGGAACAGAAGCTGATGGTATTGACACAAGTCAAAGACCTGCCAAGATGAGACTATCCCCACACTGTGGCCAGATGTTGATGATGGATAGTGGAACTAGATTATTTGTGTGCTGGTGCTCTGTAAGGATGCCACTGGAATGCATGCCTGTAGTGTTATGGCAGAAAGAAGATGAGCTGAGCAGGACATGAATAAGAGAAAAATTGAGGTGCTGACTTGTCTTGCCGCATGATGAGATCATGCTTGGGAGTGAATGACAGTGGGTGGAGAGGCCACCAGACCCTGTTGTGAGTGAGGAGAGCTGTTGGTATCAATGGAATGTGGGAAAAATGCTAAGAGGCTTGTCCCCTGACTTGGACCTCCTGAGATGACAGAAAAAGCTGAATTTCTCTGAACTTAAACTGATTTTCCTCATGTAGGTGCCTTATTCTTTTTTGTTACAAAAAAAGCAGTTGTGGAATTCTGGGAATTAGGGGCAATGGCTGTGAAGAAATTTTGCTCACCTCTCAGCACTGCAGCCTGCAGCCTCTAACTGTAACTCCTATTCCTTCTCCACGTGTGTGCTTTATTAAAGGGTGATGTGGATTCCCTAGTGCACGTGCCCATAAATTGCTCCAAAGACCCTTGTTCACAACAAAGAAGGAGCATTCAGGACAAGACCCTCAGCTTTCACAGCAAAAGGAAGGAGGAGTGGAGGAGAGAGATGAGTCTGAGAACATAGGAAATTGGAGAGTCATCTAGTGACAGAAATAAATGAGTGTCAGAAAGGAGGGGTGGGAAAGGGGGGGTGGGAAAGGAGGGAGAAGGATTTACAGTCAAAACCAAAATCAGAAACAGAAAGTAGGGATGTAAGAAGTATTAAACAGAAGCACACTGAGGGCTATTGTAGCTTTTCTTATTATCACATTTCTATTTCACGCTGACAACAATACTTTGTAGTAAATTTGTTGGATCATTTCCAGGCAATAGCTCCTAATCTGTTGCCTGAGTTCTTATGAAAGCTTGTGCTATTTCTGTCCCTCTAGAGACTGCCATGCACTTCAGTGGAGATCTGGATTGTCCTCTGAAGAACCTCATGCCTTTCTCTTAGCCTCCTAATTAAGAAGACTTAAACTAGCTGGAGTTAATTTGCACCTTGGTGATTCTTCTTATTAAAGAATGAAAATAAGATTGAAGTTTGTAAATCCTGTGACTTAGGATGTTTTGTAACTGGAATGAAGCATCACTGATGAGTTGCTCTACAAGCATCAGGTTGGGCATTCCAGTCAGTTTTATTCACTGGATGCTGTAAAACATCATGACATTCTCCTCCTGGAAGTGTCCTCATTTGCAAGTAAATTTAGCTTTGCTGCCCCATAGGGCAGTACTTTGTGCAATGTGGGACACTGGAAAACAAGATTAATTTCACATTTCCTTCCTGGATCCCACAGCAGTCAAAGCAGGGCACTCTAGCACTCTGGCATCTGTGGCCTGCCAACCCTTTTCTGTTAAAGTTTTATATATGTGTAACATTTTTTAGTTCCTGGATCCCAGGATAGGTGTGAAGCATTAAGCATATGGAGTAGAATTATTAGAACAGTGAAAATGAGAGAAAGGTTTGTTAGTTTTTGAAGCTTGCACGATTAGGGAATGGGTGCAGTGAATACTCATCAAGACCAGGGCTGGGTTTCTGCAGTCCAGAAGGCTATAGACATAGGGATGGGGTTGTGGGCATAGCAATTGTCTTTGCTGCTCCTCTCATTCTTCTTCCAGTATCACAGAAGTGCTATCCTAACCCAACACAAAGTGGCATGAGGTACTTCACACCCATGGTAATACACAGGTCTGGCTTCAAAAAGTGCTAATGAAGAGCCTGTTTCTTCCTGCAGGTGTGACCAGGCAGCAAACTGGAAATGGTCTGAGAAAAGCCAGCAGTGAGATGAAGACAACATGGTGAGTGCAGTGTTAGAAATGTGAGTGGGAGCATGTGGAAAGCCAGAGCAGGGAGAAGAGGAAAATAGTGTCTTCAGCATCCCAGGGAGGAGGGATTTCCCTGGCCCTGCAAGCTGCATGCAGACAGCTGTGCTGAGCTCCTTGTGGGGATAGCTTGGGTATAGTTTTGTGGGTACAGCTTTGTAGATCTGCCTTCAACACAGCCCCCAGGTTTATTTAGCAGCCTTTGGCAGGAGGAGTAGGTTAGGACACTGAAAAAACCCTTTTTCTTCCAAAAATAATGTTCAAGTTACATTTATCAATGTTCATAACTGCATTTCCATTACAACATTCACATCTCCTCTCTCCCTGACCCACCACCCATCATGAACACGTATATCTCAGTTTGCAGCAGTTGGAGCTGTGCTCCTCAGTCTACAGCTAAGAATATAGAGCACCCCAGGACAAAGGAAACATGCAACTACTTCAAAAACTTTTAAAAACTTTAAAAGATTCCTCATTTGTAGCAGAGTGTGGCCAGGATGCTGTGGTAGGCACTGCAGGATGTACTGTGCTGGAACAGCCCTGCTCTTACAGGTAGAATTAACGTTGGAAATGGAGGCATAGCTGGCACACAGCCCCATAGTCCCTCACTGACCAGCACATCTGAGCCAAGAGGTGTAAAATAATGTTACCAAAGCTCTTTACACTGTGTTCTCTTCAATCTGCTGGGGATGGGTATTAGGTGCAGTAGGGGCTTTTCAGAATTGCAGCTGCAAATAAACCTTGTTGTCATGTGTGGTCAACGACCGTGACTATGGTCAGATGAAGTTCCCATGAACTCTGTAAGTTGCAGTATTTTCTGACATGCTGGAAAGAGATAATGACCAGTAAAGACAGGAGTCATCTCACCTAGATTTACCTAAGAGTCAGGCATTTGAATTGCACCAGTTCTTCCAGTTTCCTCCGTAATCCATGGCAGAGGTGAGCAGTTCCAGAGAGAAACCATCCCACCTGCCTTGGGATATGAGACAAGGAATTGCTATCTACGTAAGTGTAGATGACTGGTGTAGACTGAACACCTAGTTTCTAGATGGACAATGATACGGGGAAATGATCTCCTCCTGGCTTTATTATTTATTATTGTAGACTGTCCATAGCTGGCCTTACCTTTATAAATACCTTGTTTGGTGTTTAGACTTTTTTCCAGTGTCCCTGAAAAGATACCAGACTGTATCTGTTACTGAAATCTTGTATCTTTGGAGGACTCTTTTGGGGCTTTATACCATATTTTGGTTATCTGGATCAGTTAATACATAAACGTTGAGCAAATGTAGTAACAAACATTGCTTCAGATACATCAGCTGAAATGAAAGACATTTAATGACTGAGCAAGTTTGTGCCAATCACTTTGTGAGCCAATAAAAGCACAGCACAGCACTCTGCACAGCTACATGACCTGGGATTGTTCTGGATGTGAGTGCATCCCTCGGGGCAATGGGGTTGGGGTGTGAAGGCTGTTAATACCTGGATGTTAGTCTCCTGCTGACACTGCAGCTAGGAGAATGAACACTGCTGTGGTGTTGTGCTCTGTCTCTGCGGGATTTATCCATCACGGTGTCAGGGATTGCTCTTCCTTGACAGGCAGGAGGGAACCTCAGCCACTGGCACTTTTTCTCCTCTAAATCCTGCCAGCTACAGTCAGTACAGTGGAAACCTGTTCAGTGTCTTACTCATTCAAGTTGCTGCCTGATCTCAAGGGGCTGGGAAGGTGAACACTTAGATATAAATGAATAACCATGAATTCCCCAGTGAAAGCTCACCTATAAAGGTGAGCTTGGCTGAGTTTTAGTGATCTTGTTCCACATTTCCCAGTCTTGTCTGTGCTGCAGAGAGCCATGGTGCTAGGACTGAATTCTGTGAAACCAGCTGGGTCCCAGTCCCAGATATCCAGGCACTGGCAATTTCCATAAACAATAATAATAAAAAACCCCAAACTCAAACCAAAAGGATTTCTAGAATGGGCTTTCTGTGGGCTCTGGCACTCAAAGCACACATCCTTACTCAAGACTTCCAACCAGGAAAGGATTTCTCAGTTTTTCATGGCAATTGCAGAGGGAAGGACTCTTTTTTTTTCCCTAGCTGTTCTGTATTGTAGGAAACAAGCCATTTGGCTTTATATTTCCTATCAGAGAGACAAATCTCTGTATTTCATGATCACAGCATAGAAAGAATGCAAACTGCAGCAAGTTTCAGCCATGCAGGCTTTGAGCTCTACGTGACTGAAGGCTCCAGCAGTTTAGGAGTCCAGCATTCATGCATGGGATGAAGTTGTCTGACAGACTTCACACAGAAGAGAACCTTTTCCATCCCCATTTGTTCAGTGCTCGCAGGATTTTTTTAAACATCAAGCTGTGCCCTTTGGTACTATCAGAGAAATGAGCACTTGGGTAACAGCAGAGGGGTTGCTACACATCCACACAAAAAAGAGGCTTTCAAGATCCTTTTGGCATATGAATCATACAGTGCCTTTTCTGTTCAGATTGTTGCCAGTCACAGTTTAGTAGGTGTACCACAGGCTGTGCTAAGAAGGGGAATGGGCACCAATGTTTCCTTGAGCTTATAGATGTGCAAATATGTCCCCTTTCTCCTCCTCCCCATCTTCTGTCTTCTCCAGAAAGTCAGTGAAATGAAAGGACAAAAGATCACTTAGGAATGCATGAGACAACCATGATTCAAGACACTCCAAGCACTTTATTAGGGCATTTTGTTTAGATTCCACACCCACACATTAATAACAAATGCTGGAGCATTGGCTCAGCCAGCATGTTGATGGGAAGGGAAATGCATGGCACCAGTGCCCTGAAATGCTAGGAAAAATTCTAACTATCCCAAACAGCCAGTGCCAGAGGCAGAGGGCTGTAACAGAGGAGGCACTCTGTTTACAGTGTTACACAGACAACCTAACCTCATTTATTTATGACAATGGTACCACCCGCCAGCCAGGCTTCATCTTTTTACTAACCCTGGGTCTGAGCTACCTGTGGAATTGGCCACTGGGTGGTAGGTAACCAGGTATTTTGGCAGCATCTCTGATACCTACAGGTTAATTTTTTGGAGGAACACATCACAGACTGGAACATATCCCCTGCAAGCTGATATTTAGTGGAATTATTGTGTTCTGTACCCATGCACAGCAACCCCACTGCTCATGAGAGTCATCATGTTCAAGGCTGAGCCACAACAGAGTGGGCTGTGTTTCCATGGGCTGAAATGTCTGGAAGAGGCTCTTACTCTGCTTTTGTACCGTTGAGAAGAAAGTGGAAGGTGATACAAGCTTTCTTCCTATCAGACACAGGCTTGGTACTTGTTGCTGCACAAATACTTCTAGGTTTGCCCAGGGGAAGCACTGAGTGATTACAGCTCTGGGGTGGTGGTTTCATGCCTTTCCAGAGGAACCTATGTCGTGGTGAAATGTGGCTGATGTAATACCTGTCTGGATGTTACACACCTGAGCACCTGCTATTTGTCTCTGTTTTCACTTGGACCTAAAGCAAGGTCTGATCCTGAGAGCCACATTTCCCCGCTGGGGAGCTGTGTATGACTGGAAGCAGTAGTGTGGCTGTATAGTCACTGAGCACCAAGTTTGCTCCTCTGTGCCTCTCCGTGGTAGTTTGCAGCTAGATGCTGGTTTTCATTGCTGACAGTTTTACTTTTTTCCTGAAAACACTTTTTGCTGATGACCCCTTGTTCCTGAAAGTGTGTCTGTATTTTCTGCAGAACTTCTGATGGAGAAATGCTTTCCTGTCTAAGCGTAGTAATATCTGAGGCTGTTGCATAGCCCAGGCAACTAATGTCAGCTGTGCTTGAGATGGAGGGTTTTTGACTCAAATGCCATTGAGAATATATTTAAAGTGTTGTTATCTAGACATCACAGAAGAAAATAACCTCTGGAGTGCAAGCCCAAAAGTAATACAGACAGATAGCTGCCAGACACGAAGCAAAGAAGTAGGGCTGGCTCTCTAATAAAGCACATCTGACTGGTGTTCAGCCTAGCCCCATGCTGAACCACAGGCTGGAGTGAGGGAGTTTGAGAGCTGGAGGAAAATGCAGGTGAAAGGACTGCTAAAACCACCAGAAGTGAGAAACAAATACTGATGCCAAGGTGAACATGGCAGAGCCTCTGATGGGATGAAAGAAATGGGTTCTGCAAAGCAATTATGAGCTCATAAGAGACAAATGAGGAGCACAGGGTGGAGGAGAGGATGACCCAGCAATATACAGTGTTGGAAATAGCACAAGGATCTGACTTCCCTTGAAGATACAATTGGCACAAACTGAGATTCTTCCTTGTTGTTTCTCCTGCTGTATCATTTTCAGCAGTAATTGAAAATGCATTTTCACCACCATTCCCATTTCTATCTCAGGGATAAGAGAGCAGATGAAGTTCTTCCTCTGCTTCTCTGACCTTTTCTGACTTTCACACTCTTCTTTAAAGAAGTTGTATATTTTCCAAATCTCAGTAGCATCCACATTCAGAAGACACCGAGTGCAGCCCATGCAAGATTTATATACACACTCTCTATTATCTCACGTCATCAACTCACAAGTAAAATGGCTTAGGTGAAAGCATGCAGATACAAACCATGACTTTACTCAGAATAGCTGTTAAAATGTCCCTTGCTTTATGTTGTAATTCAAAGCAATTGCTAAAAATCTTGCATGAAAATGTCTGCTGACATTTCCATGAGAGACCATTCTGTGAACTGAGGGGTAAACAGCATTTTATTCTGTGTTTACTCCCCCAACAAATAGTATAAATTGCTCTTTCTTGACAAGGGTTCATCACTGAGCATTTAATTTCATAAACATTCCTGATCTCATCCCATCTTTTTGCCGCCTTCTAAACTTTTCAGGTACACTGGCACTGTAGGTTTTTCTCTGGGTGCTTGAAAGGGTGAAACAGAAACACCATGGTACATGCCATACTGAACCCATGCAGAATAGTCCACAGGCTTCCTCAGGGAGAGGCAGAGGAGTGAAGGGAATGTTTTAACACAACTGGATACCTACTACCTGATGCTTCCACCCAAAGTTTGTAATGACTTTTTTTGGTGTGATTGGTTATATTTGTCTATACACTTGTAAGTATGTGTGTGGGAAGTTTTCAGACTGCAAAAAGTTTGGGGTTCTGTTTGAGTGTCTCCATCTTTATAAGAGAGGATAAATTGGTTTATTGTTTCTATCTTCAATTAAAAGTGAGGTTTGAGAAAACAGAACATATAAGAGCTCCAACAGCCCCGTGCCCTCTCCAGGGGTACAGCAGGAGCTCCCTGGATTTGGCCAATCTCAGCCTCTTAGAAGTAGAGAAGTGCAGAGTGTGGTAGTGCTGCTGAAGATGACACCCAGAAGAATGCAGGAAAGCTTTTGGTTACCTTAGAGTCATTAATTACCACCAGCCTGTATCAATCCACTGAGCTGCTTTTGCATCACAGAAATAATTATAAACCTCCTAATCAGGAGAAATTCTGAACCATCAGGGTTAGGAGCAGGTGTGAAGGCTGTGTCTCATGCAGAGTTTCTTTCACCACAAGTGGTGGTGGTTGCTGTCAATCTGCTCTCCCCTCTCCCTTGCACCTCCATCAGGAAAGCAATTTACTGGCTCACTTCCCATCCTATATTTTGACAGAGTCACAGGATAAAAAGGAAGCAGAATTTCATTGAAACTTTTTGCTTTTGAAATCCTGGGTGCCTCTGCAAGCATTCACAGCCACGGGCATAGCTGAAGGCAGGGAGGGGAGAGGGCCTTATGAACTTTCCCTTTCTCAGTGTCACATCTGGGGTTTCCCACATCACAGCTTAAGGTTTTAAGTGACATTTAAAGAACCGAAGCTCATTGGGAAAGAAGAATCATGCACAAAACACTTCAGAAGTTGCCAGTCCACTATTTTGAAGGTCCACAGAAGTGGGAGACCTCCCAAGCTGGGGAAGAGCTTGATGCAGGAACCATCAGGTGCATGCTCTTGCTAACACACAGAGCTCGTCAGCTCTCTTTGCCCCCCAGCTACTGCTGGTGCTTTTTCTAGCTGAATGACAGATGATGTCTGAAAGGAGGAGCTGTGTTACCTTTCTCACAGTGCTACCTGCACACATGACTAAATGCCTCTCTCTTTGCCATATGACAGTCACACCAAAGCATGCTGGGCATTGCACTGAAGGTTTAGAGCATGGATTAAAGTGGACAGACAAATAAGATGAAAGAGATGAGGGAATAGTCTGGGCCTGGGAATGGAGAGGTATCAAGGGTGGTATTTTCTACCATAACCCATGCATCCCAGCAAAGAGTTATTAAAAATGACTGTGACCAAATGCAGAGGATGCCTACCATGTTGTTGTTTCCTACCTCATTAAATGCTGCAGCATCTGTATTGTTATATTATTGTGAAAAATTTGAGAGCAAAGTACTTTGCTTCTTCAGAAAGTTTATGTCTGAGCTTGGTCTCCAATTTTTCCTGAAGACAAAAGAGCACAGCAGGAAAACACCATAGATGATATGTAACTGTTGTAACAAAAAGAATTAAAACAGAGGCTAACTGGGTTGGAAAAGATTTCATAACAATCCCTTTGGACACTGAATGTTATCCTTCTTGAGACTGGTCCAGCACAAATCTTGCAAGTTGCTGCAGTTGTTCAATAGTGGCTTTGTCCCCACTCTTTGTAGTACAGACCTCCTTAGAATAAGCACCTCTTTCCATCTGTCTGGTCCACCCAAAAAGCATATTAATACAAGTACAGTCCTGTCAGTGGCTCCAGCAAGACCAGCACTAACTCAAAGCTCTGGCATGTCCAGTCCATAGGCAGGAGAGAAGTTTGCTCCTCTGCTCTGTAGTGTCCCACCAGTCATCCATCCTTACTACATTACTGAGGAAGTACTTGTTCTGTTTTGGCTTTCACCAGTGCTGTTGAACTGGTTTACTGCACTCCAGAATATAGGCTTTGACTATAATGATCCAAACAGAAATCAACTTTCACCTATTATCCTGTTCCAATTTGTTTTTTCTTATATTGAAACCTCATAGAAAGCATTTAGGATTACTCCTTATTTATGGTTTTGGGGTGAAGAAGAGACAGCCCCTATTATTAGTCCCAGAAAAGCCTGAAGCATCACAGCATCTTCCCTGTCAGACGAAACTTGGGAAATGTGTATAATACACAAGTAGGCTGATATTGTCAAGGTCCATGTTGAGACAAGTGAAGAAAAGCTGGTTTTGACTGAAGTTTACTTCTCTAAGGAGTAAAGTAAGATATCATAAAGGCACTTTCTGTACAAGTTGTGGGAATGCCATCTCTGGGTTACCTATGTGTGTGGATGGAGAAATAGTGAACAGAAACCAGCAGATCAGAGAGGTAGCACATGCACAGAGAGGTAGCACATGATAGTCTTCCAAGTACCTACCCTAGAAGTCACTGGCATATCAATATGGTCATCAGCTTCTGAGTGAGCTGCTCAAGTGAGCCTGTCAAATGGTACTGCAAATGAGGCACTACGAGTGATTGTGTGTGTGTATTTATAAATGAGTGAACTGTGTGAAGGGATAAGGGATGTACTGAATTAGCAGGTAATTGCTGTTAATAACAGCTTGACTAATGAGAGGTTTTTAGTAAATATTGGTTGTGATCTATGTCTCCTCCTGACTTGACCCCCTATCAGAGAAGAGATCATTTACAGCAATTAGACAACCTTCTTGGTTACACTGTGACAGCAGGAATGCTTCCCTCTTCCCAAGACCAAGTGTGACCTTTGGCTCTGTCCTTACTCTATATCAAGATGAATCCATGTTGCTGTTTGAATGACCTGAGATGACATGAGCAGGGAATGAGAAAACACTAGAGCATAACTCAAAAGTCCACAGGAAGCCTTAAGTTTTGCATATTGTATAAGCTACAGCAACTTTCCTCCTGCAGTTGGAGCAGGAGGTGAGATCATTCCGTAAAGCAGCACAGTGTATACTGGTGCATGGGCTTATTGCTCCCCAGGGGCAGGACTTGGCACTTCCCTCAGCTGAGCTTCCTGAGATTTCTGCTGGCTCATCTCTCCAGCCTGTCGAGTTCCCCCTGTATGCCCATCTGGTATGTCAATGACTCCTTCCAATTTTCTATCAGCTACAAACTTGCTGAGGATTCACTCTGTCATCCACATCATTAATGAAGCTATTACATAATAATGGTCACCGTTTTGATTCCTGGAGTATGCCACTAGAGACTGGATTTCAAATGGACTTCGTGCCACTGATAACAACCCACTGGACATGGCCATTCAGCCAGTTTTCAGTCCTCCTCACTGTGTGCTTATTTAACCCATGCTTAGGCAGCTTATCTGTGATGATGTGGGAGACAGTGTCAAAAGCTTTAAGAGCTTTGACACACTCATCTGTATGTAAAAGAAGATGGGTTTTTGTTGCTGTGCTGTAGACCACAACGTGGAAAGTCTCGTGTACCAGGGGTGATGTGAGAGGAACAATAATCCCTGGCTGATGGAAAAAATGCAGCTTGGAATAAAGGACTGAAAAAAGTGTTATCTGGACAAAAAGAAGCCAAATTTTCAGGCTTTTGGGTTTGAACTGTATTGATTTATAATTTTTTTTTCTTATTTTATTTTATTTGAATTTTTATTTTTATTATTTTTAATGCTCTGAAAGTTAAACAGGTATTTACTTTATTGCTTCTTAATGTTCAACAAAATATTAATCATCTTTTTTATAGGATAATACTCCAAGCTACAATAAAATGCAGAGTCTCTTCATCCCACTGAAAGAGATAAATATCTATTTTTATATGTGTATATTTCATATGTATAACTACATTTTGAAAGTATATCCACTTTTCAAAAGATACTTTCAAATCCCTCTTAGAAAAACATCCATCAGCATTCTCTATTCCTTTAGTGGTGAGCTCTGGTTCTCAAATGCACATCCAGCAGCCACGTCCACACTCCTTGTCCGAGCAAACCAGCCACCAGCCCTTGAAGATCAATTTGTGCTTCACAATTCATCCATTCACTGCCAGAGCCCAGATAATTTATCACTATGATGGCAGCAGTGGAAAATGTGCCTGTGGCAAGGCTTTAGGTGTGGGTTAAACTTCAAGGACGTTCCTGAACAGTATTGAATTCAGTTGCTGGTTAGGTACATGGATGAATCAAAACTTCTGCATAGGTTCAAGAGCTTTCCTGGACTGAAGTCTCCAGCAGCCTCAATGTGAAGTTAGCAGAAATCTTCTAGACCCCTTAATGTATATCTATATCTATTTTTTGAAAGCTCTGTGTATTCACAGCTAGCATATGTCATGATAGATTGTCTTCCTGCAATGGAGTTTGGAGATGCCCGAGTCTCTTGATGGGAGCACATCTGAATCTCAGAACTCCAACTGTGACTGATTTGCCAGAGTAGATCTAAATAAAAAGTCTTTTCTGGCATTTTAAATGTCCCTGCTCACTACAGGGGAGCTGTACTAGATGACCTTTAAAACCCCAACCATTCTATGATTCTATGATTGATTCTATGGTTTTCAATTTACCTAATCATTTTCTAGTGAAAAAAAAGAAATTGCTTTTTATTGCAACAATTAGGGAAGTTAAATGATACAATAAGCAATAACTAGGAGTTTATTATGCCTTCTAAAAAAGAAATGTAGTACTGCTTCAGGAATACAATTAAAGCAAAAAATTTTCTCCTTCCTTTCTCCCCTAGGTTTTAATTACCTCTAAAACCTGATAACTCGAACAAAAGATGCCAAAGAGCCATAAGAATGTTAAAGGAAGAAGCAAACCGTTGGAGCAGCATGTGAGTTGTAAAGGCACTTGCCTTTCACTTTGCTGACAGGCACTGGAGCTATATTTTAGCAAGAGTCTGGACATTTTCTGAATAATTTGTAGCAATTCCCAGCTAGTGCTTCACTTTGGCTAACAGAGCACTTTTACGTGCAGCTGTCCGTGTAAATTGTTTTCATGTCTTTTTGGAATTACTATCTTTCACTTCGCTGAACCAAGGGGTATAATTACACACTTTATAACTAGCTGCATAGCAAGTGAAAATTACAGTAAACATTTGAATGTTTTAAGTGATGTTGTCAAGATTTAGGCCAATTTTGGGTCCATTCTCTGCACTTAGTACCTAGAAGATGCTGTAACTTTACCCAAGGCAAACAGGAAAGTTGACAAGGGTGCTGATTGATATTTTTGATGTGCCCTGTGGTTGTGTATCCCCGACAGAGAATTTCCAGGTGAAAATATTTCCAGTGTAGGTCACTTCACCAGCTATAGCTACACTGACAGCATTCACTGCACCTTAACACACCAAGCACCACCTGACATTAATATTGTATATTATGACTCTAGTTTAAACTCCTAGGACCTGGGTGGTTTGCTGAAGACTATTTCTTAGCTCATCCTTTTTTTTTTTTTCCTTGTGAATTTTAAAACACCACTGAAGAGTTTACCTTTCATAGGTTTTGCAATTGTGAATGTTATTCATGCTCTGTAGAGGGTCTGGGTGTTGCAACTACTAATCAAATCCTATTGTGTACCACAACAATGTCAGCTGCATTTGAAATCCACACACCTCAAGGGTTTTTAGATTTCTTTGTCTTAAATGTCTAATTACTTTAAATGTTCACAGGGGTGCTAATGCAGTAAAGCAATTTTCTATCTCTGTAATTTCCCCAGCCTGCTTTTTGGCAATGTATGTTCTTTCAAGAGCCTTGCAAGGTAAACAACTTTTCATAGTAAAATACTGCTAAGTACTGGAGAGGGTTTTGAGCTTGGAATGTAAGATCTTCTATGAAGTTCCATGGTTACAATAAAGACCCTCCTTGGCTACATCTTCCTGTTATCGATTAAATAGAATTGCACCGCTGTCAGCAGTGTCTGCATGCTTTATGGATTTCTTTTGACCCAGCTAAGCCATGGTTGCTTTTCCCATTTAATCATAAATATCAGTTTTAATCTCTTCCTGTCGTTTCTTGCTTGACAGGGCTGATATAAATTGCTCCACATGGTGGAGAATGACAGGTATATATTAATTATGCCATGATTATTTCTATCTGCCCTTTCTCCTTGTAATAAACAAACAGGACTTTGCGTGTCCCCACCTTGGTGCAGACAGTGTTGCTAGGCTACTGCTGTGCTGGCTGGCACATGTGGGCAGCATCATTCAGCTGTGAGCTGTCAGCACAAGTAGCCATCTCCTTCGTGTACATGGCTGAGGTGATCTAACACCCATGGCTCAGAATAATGTAAAAAGGTATGGAAGGATAAGAACAGTAAACCCCAAAATTCAGGTACTGCTATTATCAAAGAGAAACCCTTGTCCCCAAAGACAAAGTGCTTAGACTACAGTAATCTTGCATGGTTGGCCAGCAGTCCTCTTTCCCAGCACTGGGACAAGCTGATCAAACAGCAGGTGAAAGATTGTGCCTCTTCACCCCATCACCAAGCCTCCCAAACACAGAAGCCACTGATCTTAGATACTCCAAATGGGAATTGGGCAACATTTTCATGCTTGAATCTAAACCCCTGCTGCCCAAACTGTAGCAGCCCTTTGCTGATAGTGTCTGTGGGTGCTGCTGAGGCTCTCCAGTGGGTCCCAAACCCATGGGATTGGGCAATGCATGGTCCAGGGTGGTGCCCAGACCAGTTGTGACCTGGCACAGAACTGCTCATCCACTGTGGGAAATCCAGAGAAATCTCCCTCTTGCTCAGCTGAGCAGCTCCAGCCTCTGTCCTATAGCTGTAAGTACCAAAACCACACCCTAAAAATAAAACAGACCTTTCAGAGAGTTACTGTAGCTGAATACATAATGTAAACAATACTTCAGTGCTCCAGCACAAGGTCTCTGAACCTCACTGTGGTGGCTGTAGGCCACATGGGTTTTGGGGCAGGGTTGTTACCAGTTCGATCGATGGATGACCAAGCTTGGAGTAGCCTCATGTGACCCTTCTGAAACAGGAGAAGAAGGACTGCTGTTGACCATGTTGTAAATGGTCCTGACTGAGCAGATTTCAAGCCACAAAATCCACTTGCAGAGTGTTTGGTGTTGGCTGACAGCACGTTTGAGAATACAAACTAATTAACCTAGTACTTAAGAATTCAACAGGCACAGTCATTTGAATTCAGCTGGGGTTTTTTAATTGTTGAGAGGTCTCATTAGCAAGTTTAAATCTTCAAGAAAGGCTTTACAGACACTTTCATGAGTCTTAGTCACTAATAATGACTACTAAAGATAGCAGGAACGGCAAGTAATTTCATTACAAAGGATACAGAATTCTCCCTATTTAATATGTCTTTAATCTGATCTATAGGAGAATACAGACACATCCACAGCTGTCCTAGGCTCAGTTCCCAGGCATAAGATCTCAGCAGCTGCTTGTGAGTATCCTGGCACCATCTCAGTTACCTGTGATACCTCTGCTCAAGAGCACATTCAGCTGCTCTTTGTGGCAAAGATTCACAGATTTCTGTCCACTATATATACTATATACAGTATTCTTAGTTCTTTAAGTTTTGATGGGATTGCATTTTCTTTCCAGTCCGACAGATTTCTTGATTCCTCAACATTTTTTGTCCCCTACTCCTTTTCCTGTTGCTGTCTTCTAGTGGATGTTCAGTGGTAGATAGTTTATGCTAAGTGTTGCTGATACTTGTGAAAGGCTGGTTGCCTAAAAGAAAAAGACTTGAACTGTCTTCCACCCTGTCCCAAATGTGGAAGTGGAGTTACCAGCCTCATGTGCACATTTCCAAAGCTGCTATTTAATCTTCTACAGTAGCTGGCGTAGCTTAAGCTAGTGAGATGAGAATGACAATGGTCCAGTGGACAAGCAACTCATCAGATACATGGCTTGAGCCATAATTCTCCATCCAGATGTCTATTTGAGATTAGGTGCATTTTTCTTTCTTTTAGTGCTAAGAAGAATGAAGGCACCCAGCTCTTAGCATGTGACTTCAGCTGCTGGTTTGCACCTTGTCACTTAGGACTGTTTTGGGGGCACATCTGAGTGCTCTCGCAATGCTTGCCATCTGACTTTTCAACACCATTCCAAATGACATTCTAAGATTCTTAAGACAAGGAAATTATGTGTGTTTTCTTTGTCAGCTTCACTAAATCCTTTCTGGACTGAGGCTGCATTTGGATTGCATGGCAAGATTTTGGTGGCAGGAGGGGCTATAGGTAAGACTTCTGTGAGGAGATTCCAGAAGCTTCCCCCATGTGTGACAGAGCCAGTACCAACGACCTCCAAGATGAACACACTGATGGCCAAAGCAGAGCCATACAGCAGCAGTGGTAGTGCCTTTGTCATAACATAGTTAAGAAGGGGAAAAAATCCCTGCTGGGCAACAGCAGCCGGGACAGAGGAAGGAGAATATGTGAGAGAAACAGCAATTCAGACACCAAGGTCAATGAAGGAGGAGCGTGAGAAGGTGCTCTGGGTCCCAGAGCAGAGATTACCCTGCAGCCTGTGGTGAAGGCCGTGGCGAGGCCTGCTATCCCCCTGCAGCCAGGGGACATCAGCAGTGAAGCAGATAGCCACCTGTAGCCCATGAAGGCCTGTGAATGCCCCAGGCTGAAGCAGGTTTATATCTAAAGGAAGCTGTTACATCATGAGAAGCCTGCTCCTGGCAGAACCTCTGGCCTTGTGAAGAGAGTATCCTATGATGAAACAGGTTTTCAGGAAGGAGTTGTGACCCCTTGGAGGACCCACACTGGAGCAGTCCATTGCTGGGAGGACTACACCCCATGATGGAGCAGGTCATGAAGAACTGCAGCTTGCAGGAAGGGTCCACACTGGAGATG
>VWZY01008199.1:190934-279189 GCA_013399075.1 Chloroceryle aenea
ATGTTATTTGTTTTGTATCTGTCAGAATGTGTTAATGATGCATCATGGTGTTAGAACTAATACCTGCAGGTATCTCAACCCCTGTACTAGAGAAACACCTTGGTTTTTAACATGCTGCAAAGTAAGGAGGCCATCTAAACTCTTGGTTTTCTTTCTAAGGCCTTGAAAAATCATGTGCCTCTGCAGGGACAGGGACAGATATTTCACTTTTCATCCAGCTCTGTGCAAAGTGAAGCTGTTGGTGTGGGAGGCCATTCGCAAGTCTCTCTTGGTTTAAGTTTCAGATTATTTTATCAAGCTGTGCTGGCTGTCCAAGTCACTCAGGGCCAGACTCAGATTCGTTGGTTGATATACTCTAACTTGTAGGTTATGACTTCTAATGGTGAGGGTGGATTGGAAAAAGGAGATGGAGCCAATAGAGAAAATGTAGGATTTTTTTTCCCCCTCTCTTTTTGTTGGCTGTCTCAACATAGCCTTTCTAGACCTTTCAGGCAAGACAATGAATATGCAGTGTGCACCTTGGCTTTGGTGACCAATGACCTTTGTTCTTCACATCTGCTCCACTATTCTCTGCCTCCACCATTTCTCCTGCTGGCTGTTCAGATAACAGTCTGATATGTCCTCCATCTCAGGCTTCCCTTGATACATCCTTTCCCTTGGCTTCTCCCAGTATGTGCCCCAATGGTTTTGATATTCTGCCTTTATACTGTTATTCCTCCACGAGATCATTCCAGCATTCTTCAGGAGCTGTTCTCATAAACCCTTGGCCTGTGAGCTTTCAAGTTCTTGTGTCCCCTGGAAGATTGCCTTATATTTGGTTTCACCAAGCTGGTAAGGAGCATGCTGACAGCCACCTCTTTCTTCTGGAGGTCTGTGGGTTTCTGACCAAGTCCCTTTCTCTCCATGTCCATGAAACTCCAGATAGGTGGAATAAAGCCTGCTCCCAGAATTGCTTCCATTAAAATCCTACTGCTGTTTAAATCCCTCGAGTTACAAATCTTTGCATCTCTAAACTGCAGTTGTAGCATAGATGTACTACATAAAAATCACAGAACAAGACGACATCCCTATTTTCAAGTTATTGGGAGGTGAGATAAATGTAGCACATCACACGTCAGATTCTTGATTAGCTATAAGGAAAAAAAAAATCCCAGACAGTACTGGCTGGCTGAATGATTTCTTCCCAGGACAGAATTAATTTTTGCTGTGCAGCTGAATTGACTGCTGATGGGATGGCCAATATATGATGGGGTGTTGCTGTCAGCTGCACGGCAATAAAACACATCAATAAGGAACAGGGACAGCACTCAGACAGCTGAGCAGCATTTTTAAAGGTAATTCTACAGCTTTTCAGTTGCTGAAACCATGTGCTTTGATGTGCTAAAGCAGGATGTAAGCTCAAAGCCGACGGCTTAAAACACTCAGCATTGCAAAATAGTCTTATGGTATTTAGTAAATGGAAATGACCTCCAAAGGAATAGCAAGAGCATAAATGGAACAGAACAGACCTTTTTTTGAGAAGAAAATGTACTTAATGATAGCATTTTCCAGGGCTTTGTGTCGTGCACACAAATACAATGAGGGTAAATGCTCTCTGCATTGCGTCCAGATCTGGACTCCCCAGTTCANGTCTGAAAACTGGACCTGCCTGCATTGGCCACAACTGTCATGTGTTTTGTGACACGTGAGCTCTGGAAGTTTAAGTCATGTTTAAGATGGCACAAGAAATGAAGAATCTGAACCAGTTCCTTGGGGCTCCCTGCATCTTGGAAGAACAGCTTGTTTTCATATGATGAAATAGAGGTGTTGGTTTCAGATCTGGGAGCTTCAAAAATATTCTGGAGCAGGTTAGTCTGGAACAAACCTATGCTTAAGTCTACTACTGTAGGTGGAGTTACCCTAGAGACACAACTGATCTGCCATGACCCTCAGCCACTAAGGTATGTAATCTTATGCCTTCCTTCAGGCCAATGTATAACTTTCTTTGGTGAGATTGTTTATTTGCAGGTAATAGGCCTACCCATATCTAGAGATTTGGCATACATATTCAANGATGGAGGGGCTGGAACACCTTACCTTACGAGGAAAGGCTGAGAGACCTGGGGCTTTTTAGTCTGGGGAGGAGAAGACTGAGAGGGGATTTAATTAATGTCTATACATACGAGGTCTGGGCATCAAGAAGGCAGGGACAACCTCTTTTCACTTGTGAATTGTGATAGGATATGGAGCAGTGGATTCAAGCTCAAGCACAGGAAGTTCCATCTCAACATGAGAAGAACTTTACTGTAAGAGTTGAAGAGTACTAGAACAGACTCCCCAGAGATGTTGTGGAGTCTCCTCTGNACTGTAGATGGGGACAGGCTGCCACATCTGCCTGTGACTGGGCAAGTGCTCAGCAGCTTGGGTGTGTGCTGGGCAAGCAGCTGTTACCAGGCCATTGCCTGCAGGAGTAGCTGGCTGTTTAGGTCTAGGCTGGAAGTGATTTTTGTGACCTGTGGACTTTCCCCTACCTGTGGCTCTAGGCACCCCTGGAAGAATGAAAAGCAGTGTGCGTGGAGGTGCAAAAGTGGATTGTGAGCTTATCACTGGGCTCCTGGATTGCCTATGGGACTTTTAATGGCCAGTTTTTGATGAAAAGGTTCCAAAAACTTACTGCTGCTGTTTTTTGGTGGAGTGGTTCTCCCAGGCAACAGTCCAGCCAGGCATTTCAATACATGCTGAAATCTACCATCCTTTAGAAAGGCAATGGTACATTAAAGTCAGCAGTTATGAACATGTACTTAAAGCTTAAAACCCCAAACAACCAAACCTTGTGATGTGGGGCTGTACATTGTAAAATATCTACATGCGAGACAAGTGACTCGAGTGCCCAGGTGTGGGTATGTAATGCTTCTGTAGATTGTAGAGAGATTTCTAGAGCACCCAAGACACAGCAAAAAAATATAGAAAACTCAGATCCACCTGCAGCTGGTGGCCCAGAAGTGTATGCTTGAAAGTCCTGACTCCTCACCTCCTTGCATATTACACCACATGGTAAAGTGGATTGAAAGTGGTTGTAAAGAGGGAAATACTCTTATGAGGATATAGTTTTCACTGCCAGCTCTTAAGATTATTTTTAGATATATTGGTCAGCCTAAATCTTGATATAGTTGTAAACAGCCATCTTCTAACACCCTAAAAACTTGCCCAGCTTCTGCTGTGATGCTACTGTGGCATACAATAAGCTAGAAGGGGAATTTGCTACCATTTTCTGACAATATTACCCTGTTTTATAATATCAGAAAATGTCTGCACCTGCCTATTCTGCTGAGGAGCATGTAAAAGACTCAGGAAACTCAAGAGGGCAACGGCATCGATAATTGATGTGACAAGGACAACCCTTGCAGAGACAGAGGGAAGAAAGGCTGCTTCAGTTTTGAAGTAGCTTATAGGGACTTGTAATTCTGCTCTATTTCAGGAAAGAGGTGGTGGAGGGAGATTAGCACTTTACTAGTGAATAGAGGCAGTCACACAACTAAATAAACACTGAAGGACTTCTTTGATTTTAATCAGTAGTGATTATGCCACAGTAGTCAAGAGAGAGCCAGTGTGACAAAATGAAGGGCAGTTCATGCTTTCCTACAGTTCAAGATTTCTGGGATTTACAGTGTTTGAAGCACCTCCAGGTAAATTACATAAACCCCCCAAGATTGTATAAAATGCTTGTTATCAAAATAAGGGAAGATGACAAAGATTCATTCAGCTGTAGTAGTTTGTGTTCTTCAGTGATACCCCTAGATCCATGCTATACCCATCATTCTCACATGAAATACAAATAATTAATGGATGGTGATATCTCTGCTGAGCAGTAGTGATGATGTGAAATAAGAAATGTCAGCTCAGCAGGCTGAAGCACTTTTGTTCAAACAAGTTTCAGGAATGGGCACTTGTCAGTATCCCATTTGCTTCCACTCATTAAATATGTCAAAGTGACTTATATGGACAATTCATTCCAAGCCCATGTGCAGTCAACTCATTGAACCTTCATGGCACTTGAGCCTTCTGGAGCACTGGCATTCTAACTGAATTCTCCTTTGAGGTCCTTTGTTTAAGCAGAGAAGGATTATTATCTTCACAAAGTCCCTCGAGTACTGGCAAAGCAGCAGAATGGGTGGAGCAGAAACATTCTTCAGCAAGTTCCTGGGTGAAGGAGTGTGCATTTCTAGGGCAGTAAGCTCTCTCAAAAGTTTCCAGAGGGGTGTGAATGCCATCAGTAAAAATTCCATTCACAGGGAGTCTCAAGTGTTTTCTCAGGTCTTGTTTTCTTTTTCTGCTTTGTCACATTTTGCTTGTCTGGTTTAAATGAGAAGAAATGTGGTCCTCTTACATAGTATGAATTTAAAAGCTATGAGATCCTGGGTATGTTCTTGCTAAGTGAAGAAGCTGAACTTCAGTAAAGCAGATACCTTTCATGCTCAACCTTTTCATGCTTATAGAGAAGGATATAAGAGGACTTACAAAATTCACCAGAAATCTGCTTAGCTCTTCATATTTTAGTCTGGTTACCTGTGTGAATTCATTGCCTGAGTGTTACCTGACTCTATGTTCTGCTGTAGAACATTTCACCAGCCTTCATTTTCACTGTCTTCATTGCTGGTACGTTGCAATAAGTTTAATTTTCCCTGTCAGGCCTGGTGAATGAGTTAGCTGTGGATGTAGATTAAGTACACAGCAATGTGTGCATTATGTATGCTTAAAAAACAGATCAAGACTGTGCTGCTGTCCTTCACAATCCATAGAGGAACAGCTATTGCAACAAACATTGCATGACAGCTTCTGAGAGGTGTGTAGGAGTAGGTTTATAGACAACTTGGAAAGTATCTGTCCTGTAAAATGGGTTGTGAATTGCCATTTCACCATAAATTAACTCAGAAAGAAAATAAACCAAAAAAAATCTGAGAAATTTCATATTAACCCTGCAGTTGAGCTTTAAATGCTAGGAGCTAAAGGGGCTTGAAGTTCAGGGTAAATAGCATTACAAATGCCTAATAATGCAAGAACTGAATCATAGAAATGTAAAAGAATCATGTGCAGATGCTGAAGTCCCAAATGGAGAAATATCTGTAAGGACCTTCCTCAGGCTCTCACCTGCCTTTGTAGTGACTCAGTGACACAACCATGGGGTGACCACAACTTCTGAGGAGCACTGGGACACCCGTATTGTCCATTTGCACACTCCTTCTCCATTCAGAACCACAGGAACATGCAAGGGAAGAGGTGTTTGCTGCAACCCTTACTCCCTGTGGAGAGGCAGGTTGTGAACCTCTGACTGCCCCCCAGCCCTGTCACTGGCTGCAGCTCTACATGCTGGGTCATGTGCAGACACAGATCATTTCATATTGCTTACAAGGCAGGCAGTGGAAACTAGAGCAGTGCCTTAGCTCTGACACATAACAATAATAACTTAAGAAATTAAAACCATTTTATTTGGTTCTTCCCCTCCTCTGTGAAGAAGAGGAGAGAGTCTGTCCTGATCTCCACAGAAGTCAATGACACTGTCAAGAGATGGATCCTGCCCCTTCCATAACTGTACTGGTTTGGGCTGAGACAGTTCTTTTCTTCACAGCAGCTCTTATGGTGCTGTGTTTTGGATATTTGTCCAAAGCAGTGTTGATATCACACAGATGGTTTAGTTAGTGCTGAACAGAGTAAAGGTTGGGGTTTTTTTCCCTGCTTGTCACACCATCCCACCAGTAAGTCAGCTGGGGGTGCACACAAAGCTGGGAGGTGACACAGCTGGGACAGCTGATCCCAGCTGACTGAAATGATATTCCATACTATATGGCATCATGCTCAGGAATAAAAGTTGTGAGGACAAATGAGGAAGGAGGGACGTTCGGCATGATGCATTTGTCTTCCTAAGGAACCGTTAGGAATGATGAAGCTCTGCTTTCCTGGAAGTGGCTAAACACTTGTCTGCTGATGTTTAGCTATAGCCAGGAAAGCTGCTTTGCTTTAGCTATTAAATAAACTGTCTTTGTCTCAACCCATGAGTTTTCACACTTTCATCCTCCTGATTCTCACCCCCATCGAGGCAGGGGGGAGTGATTTGCTGAGTGGAGCTGATCTGCCTACTGGGGTTAACCTGTGACAATAACACTCTTCTGAAAGACCTTTGGCAAAATACAAACCATGAAATGGTCACGTTTTCCACCCATTTTTTTCCAGTACAATGTATTTCAAGGGACTGGTGGAAAAACCTGGAAATGTTGTTAGCAAAGTCAGCCTTGAAAGACTTGCCCCTGTGCTGGAAACCTTGTGTGCTGTCTGCTTTCTTCACGGATCATAGGATTTGAATTGGAAATGACCTTGAAACATCATCTAGCCCAAGAAATGACAGTATGGTCTTACTATGCACTTCAGTGGAGTGCCCTCTCATAAGGGCACGTCTGTTATGAGTGACGTGGGTGAGCTGCTTGGCTGAGAAAGTCTGAACTTCTGAATACAGTGCCAGTGATTCACTAACATTGGCAGCCAGCAGCATAATTGCATTGCAGTAGGTATGAAAAAAAACAATACTCAACAAAGGTTGTTTAAGCAGTCATTAGAATCTCAAATGAATATGGTGAAATATTTTCTTGCTAAGATATTATTTGCAGCAATTGTGTATTTTTACCTTTAACAGCTCAGTGTGTTTGTTACCTGACTGATTTTTTATTCAGACTTAAACTGTAACAGCTTATTTAAAAGTGCATTTATTATTTTTCCTATGCAGGCTGCATAAATGAGTGTCAATAGTAGCAGCATGGAAATGAATCAATTTATAATTGCAATAGCATTAGATATATTTTGCTAGTGTCTGAATGGAAAACATTTCGAATGAAAAATTAATTCCACCCACTTGAAACAGGAAATCAAAAGTTGTGCTTTAGTATTTGCCTTTTAAAAATAGCTGGCAGTCAGCTTTTTTATTTTCTTTTTTATCATATTTCAGCTTTTCTGTGAAAATGAAAGCCACCATTCTTTCTTTAAAATTGAATTATTTAAAAAAAAAACCCCAAAATAAGATCTGTGCTGGAAATATTTAGTACTATACTTCAGGAAACCTTAGCTTAGACTGAAAAGCATTGGTAAATAAGTTTATTTGGTGAATATACCTGAACAGAATTTCTCAGACAAACAAATGGCAAATGAAGTACTCATAAAGTATTTGGTTGCTGTGTTCCAAGTCTCATGGTTTATGTGGATCTTCCTACTTCATGTGAAAGACAGGTAATTGCAGATGCAAGCTGTCATTTGAGTGTTCAGCTATGCACACGTGTGAGGGAACACAGGTTTATATCTTCATACATTGGGTTGTTCTGCTGCTGGTGAGAATAACTGCTTGCTGAAAAGCTCCAAGTTATGCCTATGAACTTGGAAAAATGCTCCTAAAAATAATAGGGGAAATGACTTGATAAAGCCATTCTTAATGTCCTAACTTAATTAGCAAGTCATGGGTAGGCTTTCTGTAATGTTCACTGGGAGATAAAGATTTCAGATATAACAAGTTAGATGTACCATAATTTCTTAGCATGAATAGAAAGAAAAAATATCTTGAAAGTCATGACAAGAATACAAATAAAAAATGCTAGAAAGAAAGGCAGCACCCCAAGAACAAGGTGATGGGGCAGATGGGATAGTGTGTTGTTTATTGCAGTTCTTCACAAGGCATCTTCAAGACTAGTTGCAGACAACCAAGGTCCACGAGGGTGAAAACCAGCTGAGAGAGACTAGTCAAGGCCACTTTGATATCTGGGAGAGAGAAAATAAATGCTTTTTTTTTTGGCTTAGTACTGGTCCTGTCAGCCACTTAACAACAGTAAAAAGAGATGTGATGCTGGGATGTCTACAGGAACTTGGTTATGAGGTGGAATGGTGAATAGGGCTTGCATTATTTGTTTCACAAATTACTTAAGATACCAAAGTAATTAGAGGAATACATCATTGTTAAATGAAGTCTATAAAAACACTTTCTATTTTAGTCATTTACACTTGTAATTCCCTTTCCTAATGTGAAATTATGGGTTTAACTTTACCTTATTAGAATAAAATAATGTTTTTCCTTTGTCTACAAATCTGGACTTGGTGTCATGCAAAGGTATTTCACTCCTTTGTGGATTGCAAACCCAGTGTAAACTCATCCCTGTGAAATTTTCTGCAGAGCTCTGATCTTCAGTGGTGGCTGAGAGCCCTGTCCTCTTTGCAAGAAGCAAAAGATGTTTGAAGGTGGATTCTGTGTCAGAGGACAAAGGCTAATTAGGATAATATTGATAATAGCAGAAAATCAAAATAATTAAACAATTTAAAGAGCCAAAGTATCTTTAACAATTAATTGTCCTAGGTCTGTGAAGATGGAGTCTTGCTCAGCACAAATGATGGAAAACTGGGTTTGTTTCTTAAGATTCCCATCTGAAAATGAAGATCCTCTGAGGGTCGACTCCCAAAGTAGTTTTTTGTTGTCACTGAGGAAACTGCAAGTAGTGCATGACACAATGACACAGCAAGCGTGTCAGAAATGAGAAGCTTGTGTTCAGCTAAGGACCTTGAAACTTTGGACTTCATTAATGTCTTTTTAATGTATTTCCACAGAAAACTATCGGAGGCAGTTCCACTGAAAAGTAGGAGAGAAACAAATTATCCTTTTTGCAAGAGTTTTCAAAATGCTAAAATTTGTTTTGAAGTAAAACTGCAAGTTTTTAACAAGTCTCACAAAATTAGCCAAGAATTACTGAGAAATGTGATGGTGTGTTTCAGTTTAGTGTTAACACTGCAATGGTTTCAGTAACTATGGCTTTTTAATGCTGTGTCATTGCAAAATCAAATGTCAGTTCAAGCTGAAAATTCAAACCTTGTGTCTTGAAAAGGATTGAAAGAACTGGATTGGCAGAATGGTCTAGAGAGGACTGAATATTTTTCCTCTTCTCTTCTCTCTCTTCTCTTCTCTTCTCTTCTCTTCTCTTCTCTTCTCTTCTCTTCTCTTCTCTTCTCTTCTCTTCCCTTTTCTCTTTTCTTTTCTTTAATTTCTTTTTTTTTCCAAATGAAATTTCACTACAAGTGATATATGCCTACAGAAAGGTTCTACTTTGTCAAAGCATTTTTTTCAGAGGAAAAATATTCTGTGGGAAAAGGTTTGAGTGGTAGTAGTCCTCAAGACTTGTTGGTAAAGCAAAACTTTAGGTGCTTAAATGTTATATAACCACTGCATAATGCATGATTTAAAGAAGGTAAGTTTTTACAGTCTTTTTAAGACTGAGAGAATGATCTGAGAGATAATAGGCTTGGCCTGAAAATGATAATTCTATTAACATACTCTATGCCTGTAATGTCTTTCCTTTGCTATTTTAGTTGTGTATTTCTGGCCAGCCCAAAAGAATGGCTTTCATTTTTTTCTGCTAGATTATGGTATGGGTTAAATTTTCAAAAACAAGCCTTAGTGCCTCCATTTGTGTCCAGAGGAATTCACATGGAAAGCTTCATTTGGGGCATTTTT
The DNA here is from genome assembly GCA_013399075.1 of Chloroceryle aenea. NCBI lineage: Eukaryota > Metazoa > Chordata > Aves > Coraciiformes > Cerylidae > Chloroceryle > Chloroceryle aenea. The sequence continues at coordinate 200,446 of VWZY01008199.1, forward strand.
TTGTGCTTTAACTGTGCTTTGACAGCTATCTACCACAGCTTCAGCTGCAGCAGGCTGTCTCCAAACAAGTGCTGCAAAGAGTGCACCCTTTGTTTATATGGATGCACAACACAGGCAAAAGTACTTGAAAACAATAGATGCTGAAGAAAACCAGGTACTGACATGAGTGCCCATTTGAGATGAAGTTCTCAAATACATCAATTTTCTTCCCCAGATATTGACTGCTATTCTCTGCTTAGTTATTGACTCAGGTAAAGTACATGGAGGGAAGGACAGAAAGACTGTTGCACAAAATGTGTTCCAACTGGTGAAGTTTGTGGAAGGTATCAAGAAAAGGCTGTATGAATGCAGGAGAAGGAAGCAGATGAGCATAGCAAGTGACATAGGACAGGCTAATGCCTTCAACAAGTTAATTGGAGGCATTTTAGCTGTCTGGTCCCAAAGAAGCCCTCCCATGGTTACTTAAGAAGCATCTGCATCAGTCTGTGATCCACTCACAAGCACCTCCCAGAGATCCTGACAAAGGGGGGTCCAGAGGGCAGGTAAAGCACATTGCACAGGTTACCAAGAAGGAGAAAAAGGGAGACCTAGTGAATAAAGCAGTTTAAAGGCTCATACAGAGAATGACTTGGTGATACATGCCAGCTAATGTGGATTAGTCAAACAGGAGTCATGTTAAACCATCTCCTTGGCTGATTAAGGGGAAGTAATAGATGTGATATATCTTGACCTGAGTATGATTTTTGGCACTGTCTTGCATAAGCAAGTTAGGGAAATACGATCCAAATGAAACAATGATGAGTTAGGTGAATAATTACATTAAAATTGCTCTAGAAATTGTTAAGAATGACTCTATCTTAAATTAGCATCACATTTTAAGTGGAGTCCTGCAGAGGTCTGTCTGTTTTACTCAGTATAAACCTTAATAACTTCGAGGATGGAATATGACAAAAGATTATAATCTATTCAAATGAAACAAAATTGGTAAGAATTGAAGGCACTTTGATGGACTGGATTTTAATTCAAAATGATCTACATATATTGGAGAAGTGATCTAAAGTCAACAAGATGGAGTTCAACTGAAGCAAGAGCAAAGAACTGTAGCTAGAAAATAAAAATGTAAAAAGCAGCTATAAAATGACAAATATCTGCCAGTGCAGCTGTACTGTGAAAAAGCATTTGAGAGTTGGAGTGGAGTACAAGCTGGATCCTTTCTGGGGATGTATTAGCAAAAGAGTGATGTGTAAAGCACGTGGAAATAAATGTATGTTTCTCCACAGAGCCAGTGAGACCTCATTTGGAGTACTGGTACCAATCTGTGAAGGAGAATGAGAGTATGTAGGAGATAAACAGAAAATAGGAACAAGAAGGATAAAATAAATGCATTGTATAAGAAAACCCTGAAGGAATTGTCTTTTTCTAGAAAAGGTCAGTGAGCAGACATGACAATTGTCTCCAGTGTTTAAACTGATTGATATAACTAGAGAGTTGATCATTCTTCCCAGTATGTGGGGCTAGGGCAGGAGCTAAGCAACTTACCTGGTAAAAATGAGGTTGAGATGTTAACTGTCGGATCGTTGCCTTTGGACAGTATTACAGATGGTTCAGGTCAGTACCTATTAGAGAGGTTTACCTGGTGATTAGTTATACCTATGTGGGATCAGAGGAAGGTGGTGAGAGCCATGATTTACAGATCATCACCCAGCCCTGGTTTTGAATGATTTTGTTGATTAACATTACCTCATAGTGATACCCTACTGAGAAGCAGATTTTTAAAGGTATGTTAAGAGCATCCTTATCACACAAGGACTGATGGATTGAGAAGGAGAAGGTGCCAGCAGGTGAAGACCTTGGTGCATAGCATCAAATGGAACCTGCTGTTTGGAACGGATGGCTGCACCAAAGCATCTGTGTGCACCACTCTCGTCTGTCAGTCTCAAGGCTGGCTCAATTTCTGAAGCAGGAGCAGTTGCTTTGACTATGCAAATTCTATATTTTAACTGGGACAGTGTTCTTGAGCAGGTTTTAAATGAAGTGACTAGAATTGGCCTGCATGGGAAGCAATCTTTTATCACAGAATGTAATTCTTGTGAGTCTCCTCAGCTAAAGATAATCAGAAATAACAAAAAGTTCAGGCAGCAAGCTGGCATAGTCAGTTGCTAGCAGGAATGCTTGCAAGGAGATGTATATTCTTCACCTGGTATGCTTCTATATCCTGTGCTGAACTGTGTCACCTCCTACCTCTTGCATCTGTGAATATGTAGAACAGTTTTCACTTCCTTTGGGGAGGCTTCCTTCCCAGATAGGTAGTGCCAGATATGTAGGCATAACTCCAATACCCAATAATCAGGATGGCCAGTAATAATTCACGGGCAATAGTGGCAGAGAGTTGGTTTTAAAGTTGTCAAAGCCTGAGGCTGGTATTTTATGATAATGACTTATCTGAAACTGCAGCCCTGTGTTAAACCTGATGTAGTCATCTTTCCTGCTGCCTGTGAGGGGGACAACCTCCCGTCCAAAACAACGCCAGAACTTGGGTTTATTAACCTTGAGATCAAGCTAAAGTTCAGTACCCTGGAGTGTAACTGACTTACATGTTGAGTCAGAGGTGACTTGTGAATATTGTTGACAGGCATCGGAGGAAATCAGTTTTGGGACCGAATAGTTGCAAGCTCATAAATCTGAGCTGTCTTAACACTGTTTTCTGCAAGGTAAAAGCGATGAGAGGTGAGTTCTCCTACAGTTCCTTTTCTTTGAGATGGTCTGTATATACCCATAAAATCTTTTCCCATGCATCCTGGATTTATGTGCAGAGAATATGAACTTGTCCTGTTTTGACTTCTGCTGCATTTTGTTTCAGTGTAGGAGAAGATCCAGACAGCCAAGTAAATGGGTATTCCCTTTGATCCTTATAATTTTAGGGCACTTTCTGTACTGAGATTGTAATCCTGTGCTCTACTGATGAAAACTTTGTGCTCTTTTCTTCTATTCAGGACTAGGACTGAGTGGCTGAGTGTTGGCTTGGTATGTTTTAATCAACAGTCTGTTTCTGGGTGAAAATGTTCTGTAAATTTTGTATGTGAAAATGTCTTAGAATAAAGTCACTTGCAGGGCTAGACCCGTACTTTTCCACAGTGGCTGTAGGTCTCTCTCCAGATCAATAAACTAAGAGTCCAGTTTCAAGTTCAGAGATAAAAGTAGAAGGACATCCTTTACCAGTAGTGAGACATTGGCTTGGGTCCTTGGCAGGGCATTTTTTAAGCATTGCAAATTATCACTTGGTTATTTTCTCTGTTTTGTATCATGAATTAATTTGCTGGACAAGTTGCTGTGTGAATACATATCATGGTAATATTGAATACAAGAGTACTCAGGGAGTAGAGCAAAACAAAGTAAGGCCTGAAGGCATATTGAAAAAAAGATTGATTTTTACTTTAATGTAGCTTTTTAGGGATTTGTGCTGAACAACAATTGTTATATACTGTTTCCAGCTCCTGGAACAGGTAGAAAATCCATCTGTAACTGAACTCCAGTAAGTGTTTGGTCTAGACAATGCCAAAATCACCAGGTAAACCAACAGATAAAAATGGTTTTCCAACAAGCAGCTTAAAATTACCTACACTGTCTATCTCCTTGATACTTTGACTTCAGAGAAATCTTTTAGGTGCAGATTTAGGTTGTGAGGACATGCAAGTTTATTATAAATTTTCCAGCTTCTGCTGAATGGGAAATCAGTTGGACATCAGGTTATGCCTGACATTAAGAAATTACAGAAATGTGTTCAGTGGGTATGTTTTGATCAGGGCCTCATGGCAGGACTTCAGGATTTGGTTTAATGTAAAGCCTGTCATTGTGGGAGAGCTGTGAAGAACCTCACCTCTTTTTAAACACATTTGCAAACATGGAAGCTCAGCCCCATCCTGCTGAGCCTGTGGTACCTTACTGAGGTCTAGCTCAGCAGGCTTCCTAGTCAGCAGTGGTGGCATCCATTTGAACACTGACTCTCCCTTCAGAGGGTCTAACTGTCACAATGTTGGATGGCACAGTCTGCCCCCTTGTAGCAGAAGGCAAATGACATCTGGTGATTTGATCAGGCCCTGTGCTGATAGAATTGGAAAGCACAACATGGCAGATCCTTGCAGAAGAACCTTCAATCATGAACAAAAAGTATGTGACACCTCTTACAGCCCATTGCGTTCCATGTCCCAGGGCTGAGATGTTAAGAAACAACAGTGATGAAGTCCCAGGAGGTTTACAATCATATGAATGTGCTCAATAACAAAGCCTGGGAGTTGTTGAAAAGGCTGGAGACCAGAGGTTCACTACCTTTTGGAAAACCTCATGCTTCTCAAACCAAGCTCCCAGCTTCATAGAAAATGGCTTATGAATTTGACTTCCTCAAGGCTGGTATCACCAGCTGATTGTTTTTCAGTGCCAGTAACCTATTAACAATATTTTAGCACCAGGCCAGAAGATGGTACTAAACACAAGTGTTTCTAGGCTATGCTAAGTTTGCATGGTCCCTCTCCCAAACATGTCACTTGGCCAACATGCCCACAAGTGATGTTGCTGTATTAGCATGGAGCTAAGACCAGTTTGAAAGGTGCAGTCTCTGAGTAGGTCCAACTAGTCTGGGGTCTCTGTATTTGTGAAATGTAGCTGCAAGGCTTCTAAACAGCTTGGAGTGTGAGCAGCATTCTTCTGAGTGTGGACATAGCCTACCAAGACCATAGCAACAGAAAAGGGCTGGATCCTCCTGCTTTGTAGGAGGGGTGGACAGATCACCTGCTGTACCTACAGAATGTGATATAGATCATGAGAGCATGAGAGTCCCTTTTAACTCTCCTCCTCCTGTAAATCCACACAAGTGGACCTCTGTGGAATAATAGCAGGACTGTCACAAAGTCCTGGGGACTTAATGTCTCAGCTTTCACAGTGCTTCTGAAATGTTTTGCTTCACTCTAGAAACAGAAATCTGACATTTCTCAGGAAGATGGAGAATAACACATCTCCAAAATGGTTAATCAAGGAATTAAGAAAGGGATTGACAGTAGGCAGAGGAAAGAAGGAACAGCTCCATGAGAAATGACAGCGGATTCTCATTCCTGATAACTACATAAACCTCCAGTCCCCATGAAAATTTCTAGGCAGGTGACAAAGGGATTTGTCCTGATAACCTGCAAGGTTGAGGCTGGTGTTTGAACCCTGCTGAAGAGGGAGCTGCTTAGTGGAAGGAATGAAATTACAGTCATTAGAAGGAAATGAACAGATTCAAATGAAACAAACTGGTGCTGACAAACTTATTGCCGTGTCTCATTTTGCTTTGTGTACTGATGCTTTGAGGTTTCTGCTACTAAGTCACAAAGCAGAATCATTTTCCTAGCTAAACTTTCACAGTTTCTGTGTTTAGGCTGTTTAATGGTGCAACAGATACTGACACTGTTGTGTGAGCTGTCAGGATTTGGCCACTAAAGAAGCAGGAGAAAACATATTGTAAATGATTTTTCCTGTTTCCTCCCTCTCAGCTGAAATATTACTAATTGCCAAGAACCTTTAGTAGATGCTTACTCAGCATCTCTTGTTTATTTTTAGGTTTGTAAATGGCCACATTTCCAAATGCACCCATTTCAGGTCTCTCCCTCTACCTTCCCTTTGAAAAATCTGCTAAAGCAACTTTGAAATATATATCCTTAAAAATATATTTGGAATCTCTCTTGCTTTCAATTTCTCCTCCATTATCTTTCCCATGTCTTTTCCGTACTTTTTAAAAAAAATAGTAATTTCCCTTCTCTTCCAGCTTGTTGATTGATTTGTTTTTCTTCAGAAACTGTCTGAGGGTTGCATAATAAAGCTCAAATGAATTAGTTTCAAACCCTTCCATCATCCTCACTTCCCTTTGGAATCTTATGACTGTTGTATTGACTACTAAACCATCTGAATCTAAGATGGAAGAAGGTTTCCAAACAGTAATTCATCTAAATGGGCCCAGCTTCATAATTTCTGTGTTCTGTGTCTCTGCCTCCCAGAGTTTACACAAGGGACAATGGGGTAATGCATCTGGAAGCAGAAGACAGATTTTTTTCTTCACGAAAATTTGATATTGTACTCAGTAACGTCTGTACTTTCTGTAATATCTGTTAGCATTTAATTTAAATTACACAGAAGCAAGTGAAATCCAGGAGTGAACTCCCTGCACTTGGTAAGACAATGATAATGCAAGTAATTTCTTACTACTGTTGAGGCAATAAAAGTAATAATGATGGATTATTTTGCAGCGATTTGCAGATTTGCAGCATGCATAGAGTATTATAACTATAGTTTGGGCTGCTGTTTTGAATACCAATTGTCACTCTTCTTAGCATCCTCCTCACTTTAAAGAAAGGATTTATGGAACACTATAAGTGTTCTGAAGCACATGGGAGACGTTCACCTTCCCCCAGTTTGGGACCATAAAACTGTACATAAAGGAAGACTGATAGGTTTTAAGATGTAGTAGGAAAGAATAAGTATGAAGGCAAACCAATTCACTTTTTACTGATGATCTCCTTTTTTCTTTGCTTCTGATTTCAGAAATCTCTCGGGAATTCTGAAGACTTTATTTTCAATCAGCAGTTCAATATCCTCCCAACAATAAGTACAGGTAATGCAGTTTCCTAGGAGAGATTTTCATTGCTCAGAAGAGGCTCTTCAGCAGCCACCAAGCCTGAGCTGAGCCTTCCCTGTCCAAGCTAAACTTTCAGGCCTGGTGCAGCTCCCAGTGGAAAGCAAAGGGACGGAAAGAAGTTATTGGGCCAGTCATGTGATTTGCAGATAAAGACCTTTAAAGTGATTTAACTGCTAGGCAGTCAGTGGAGAATGTTAAGTGCATCTTTAATTTATTACTTTGATATTATCTTTCACTGAGCATGAATGTATGTCTATGTCATACGTATTTCAGCAAGGTCTCCAGCATGCATCCACTGGGAGCCTTCCAGTATTTTAATCTGAAGGCAGTTTGCTTGGTTTATCAGCAGTGTCATAATTTATCAGGTGCTGTACCCAGCAGCTGAGGAGCTTAGAAGCAAGCAGAATGATTACCCCAAATATTCCATAATAAGACTCTGACCAACATGAAAGGTGGGAAGAACAGCATGAAATGCAATCAGCATAGACAAAATAAGTGTTAGTCTAAAGGGTGTGAGTGGTACATTCCCAGAGAAACATTTTTACACCCCTGCCATCTGAAGCAAAGAAATGTGCTGCTTTATTTTCTAAAAGCCAGCTTCTATTTTGCAAACCAGAGCTGTCATGATTTGAACTCCTATTTTAGGTCTATCCAGTGGACAAAACAGGGTGATAGCCAAAGCATTCTGCACTGGCCCTTTTTTACTTATTTTGTACTTAATAGGTTGAAGAGGCTCCAAAGTCATATACCTGGCTCAGGCAGGTCTGAAAAATATTCAGCAGAGTATCAGTATCCATGGAAATGGACTAAAGGGAAGCTTGCAATTCTTGTGGGAAAACATTCAGAGACAGACTAGCAGGCAGGAGATCTGCAGTCTTTCAGAGCACTAACAAAAGCCTATCCAAGCTTTTCTGTTTTGCACGTTGTTATTTTGTAGTAAGAAAACACACTGGGAGATGTCCAAATATGATATACAAAGATGTTTTGTGTGAACTGGGACATCTGCTAAGATTGCTAATACCTAGAGATATGGCAAAAGGTGATAACCCATAGGAAAATGCATGATAGTTGTACCCTCTGGTTTATCAGCTTCTGTCTAAGGGGCTCATTAGAGAGCACACAAATGGAAGCTGTGGCTTGGGTCTTTTGGATTCTGGCAGCTGAATCCTGCTGGGACATTTTGTCACCAATATCTAGTGGCATGCTGTGACATCCTCTTTGATCCTGACACTCTGCTGGAGTGGAAGACCATACCTGACAGAGCCTGTTGTGAAGGGACCCTTTGAAAGTATTGGAGTGAACTGGGGTGGTGGGAGAGGGAAAGTCTGAAGCACTCACCATGAATATTCATCCTTGGATGGTAGAGGACCTGGTGGTGAGCCTCTGAAGGATGCATGCACTAGAAAGACAAAGTAGCCAGCAACTAATTTAAATCACTGACTCCTGGAACTTCCCTGGTGGGAGGATGCTGCACAGCAGGTTATCTTTCCTTAGTTTCACAATATTGATAAACTGTCAAAGCCAGTTCCCAGCAGAGTCCACAGCATGGTGCTGGTGATGATTTGACATGAACAGATCTTATACAATCTGGGAATCCCTTGGACCTCTAGGAACGCAAATGTAGGGACTCCATCTGTGAGTTTCAAAGCACAGATAATTATACAGAAGATAAAGGGTAACAGCTTTATGTGTGTAAACAAACTGCTTCTCTGTTTTGTCTGCCAGGTAGCTATGGTTGTGATCCAAAGCAACATCACTAAGGCGAGTCTGTAACTTGCAACGTTTCCATTATTTTCTTTAAACTTTTGGTCCTAACCTGGAGCATATCCTGCAAAGCACCATCCTGACAGAAGAGTTCTGCTGGAGCAGTGCCATGCAGGGGACAAGGGAGGAAGCTGGGGTAGCTCCAAAGATGATGCAAAGCTCTGGGAAACCAGGTTTTATTAACTCTGCTGGGCACGAAATTGCTGTGCTTCTTAAACTTGCTGTTGGCTACACTGGAGGAGGAAATCTCATGTTGTTTTCTGATTCAAAAGTTATAATGTCTTCCTCTGGTTAGAGAAAAGGGACCATGGAGTTTTCAGTGAAAAATGTGAAAGCTTCTGAGGACACACAGCAAGTCCTGGTTTTCTCCCAGAATTACATTTGACCCTTAAGATCAATGTGGCTGTACCCAGGGAGGAGCCTACTTGGCCCTCTTTCAGTGGAAAGTATGGATACCATGTCATCTACCATTAGCGTGGAACCAAACTGTGCTCTTTTGCTCTGAAGGAATGGGGCTGATCCCCGCTGACTTTTAGAAGCCCACACTCTCCTTGTGAAGCCTGAATACACTGCAGGAAAGGATGGTGCATGCTCCAAGCCTCTTAGACCCCTGTGTGAAAAAATGGCTGCTGTTAATTTGGGTTTAGATTAATTGGAGGTTTCAGCACAGCCGTTGCTCTCCTAGCATTCACTCCACAGGGGTTTCAGAGAAGCTGTGAGCTGGAAGAACTTTTCATGAAACTAATTGGCCAAAAGATTTCCAGGTCCTCTCTGGAAATATTTGGGCTCTTTGACAATAGAAATGCCACGTCCTTTTCCTCCTCAGTGACCCTGTCTGTACAGACAGGTCATCCAAGAAGAAGTTATTTACACTGTGTTGCCACACAGGATTAGCTCTGACAGGGGCTGTACTCAGCACTTGTTTGGAAGAGAGAGAGGTCAGATTTGGTCTGCTTCTTTTTCAAGGTATGGGAGAAATGTCAGAGGTTGTCTTTCAGAGTGGGGTTATAAAGGGTTTACAGACACATAGCCTCTGTTGGTTCAGGTGAGAGCCACGTCATAGTTATTTTCCTGGGCAGAAGGGGTGGGAAAGGGAGAGGAAGATCCAGTGATGTAGTGGATGTAGAATCTGAGATCAGCTTTAACTGCATACAGATTATTATTTCTCTTAAAATTAGCCAAATTTTCTCCTATTTACTTTATTTCTCCATTCTCCTTCATGCTTTACATGCATGTATGTGTCTGTGTTAGTTCTATGTTAAACTGCATGCATGAACTGCAGGCAGCTCAAGCAGAATGAGGTGAATCCCTCTCATGTATGTATGTCTTAAATAATAACTGTTACAATTTAAAAAAAGTAAAATTTTTAACTGATAGCTTGAATCATCAAAGTCCCTATTCAGTTGATTTGTAACTCTTAAATTAGGGGGATGGTTTCCCCATTTGCCAAGGAGCCCTGAGCCCTCTCTGCTCCCTGTGCCCCAGCCCCAGCCCCAACAACAAGCAGAAGGTTGGTGGGACATGTCAGAGCCACTGGAGTTTGCACAGCCCTAAGAAGACTGTGATAAGGGGAGAGGCTCCCTGAGTCTGCCCCTGGTGTGCCTGGCCTTCTTCCATAGGCACCCCAGGACAATAAAATACCAAAAATAATTACTGGCAAAGGGAGGACAAGCCATTGTTCACCTTGTCAAGTGCAAGTCAAGCCAGTGAATCTCTTCCCTTCTTCAGTGGAAATTACTTCATAATTTAAATACAATAAGCGAGTAAACCCCCAGACTGCAGGATATAACAAGGCTGCTTACCCCATCCTCTGGATTTAATGGGGGAAGAGAAGGTGTATATAAACATGGGTGTGAATAGGATGTGAATCCTGAATTGTGAAAATCACAGCTGATGAAAGCAGTCCCCCCCAAACTGGAACAGGTGATGGTCTGAATTGTGCTTGAAGTGGGAGGGGATGTGCACATCAGCACTGGAATAAGAGGAGACATCAGTCTCTTTTCCCCAGACTTCTGTGATTCTTCATATTCTCAGAAGAATTCTATGACTTTTGATGTTCAAATCACATATTCAATGTTTGTTCCTTCTTTAAAGATAACCCTGGCATTCGTAGAGAAAAACAGGATTCAGTTTAGCTGATGTATTTTACTTGCTGGCAAGAGCTGTCAACGTGCGAAAACAAATATGGATTTACATTTTGGGGGACAAAGAGTGAGACAAGTCTGTTCTGAGCCTTCAATGCAATAAAAAAACAACCAACCAACCAAAATAAAAGCACAGGAGGGACAACCATGATCACCATCTCTTTTGATGATGGTTAGAAGTAGCTCTTTGTAATCCTAGACCAATGAGCATTTTTTTGGTCTGGTTTACAGCCAGATTTCCTTGCTGAGTGTTGGTGAAAATTTGTAACTCTGAATACTCACGATAACATTCATGTACATCTGATATTTACAGACTGTTTCACAGTGCCTGTGGTGAGACTGGCTCCTTGATAAATGTGAAGATATAGAAAACTAATAGGCATTAGCCCTCCAGCATAACACAAGCATTCAGCTTCATGCAGCAATTCTGCAATTTCTGGATGAGCTGCAAACCTTTAGAGTAGTAAGTACAATAATTGCTACTGTTTATAATGTTTATATCTAATTTTTGTATTCTTGGGACTGCATTTAAAATAAATGGTAAAAAAGATTTTTATCCTTCCACAGAGAAATTTTCAGGACTGCTGTTGCATTTTTTAGGTTTGGTCCTACTGGTAACTATCTTTTTTTAAGGATTTTTCTCCATGCATTGCCAATTTCCATAATCCTATTCCTAAACCACAAAATGAACTGAATGAAAGAGCTTCTTTGTTCAGGTCAATGGTATTTTACATCCTTTTTAAAGACGTAAAAAAATGGTTAATATTGAAGTAACTTAAATTTAGCAAAACATATTCAAATGGTCTGGTGCTCATGAACTTTCCCTTCTTTGTTCTGGTTTAAATACCACCCTAATCACTTTACATACAATAGTTACAAATGAGATAATGCCATATATTAATATTTTAACATCCTTTTCAGTATTTACATTTGCTTTATTTTACTGACCCTGAAATTGCAGAAGATATTCCATACCTCTTATCTCTGCTGTCTGCTGCTTATCTCTACACTTGCACATTTTCTGCTTCCATGTTACAGATGGAGGAGTCAGCCTGAAAAGCCTGTATCCTGAAGATACAGTCTTGCACTGAACTTCTAACCTCCAGAAACAACCAGGAAAATCATTGCTAGATCTGAATATAGAAAATGCTAAAATCTGCACTGAAACTTTTCTAAGAGAGGTGATTGCAGTTAGAATCCTAAGCACATATTTAAATACCCAAATAACTCATCCAGGTTTCAGAAGCAGCTATGGGCATCTATCAACATTACTGACCAAAGCTCCTGGAAATAACTGGGGCACTTCTCTGGGGTACATCAATACTATCTAAAGAAAGCAGGAGTTTCTCCTGTTGTACCCCAGAAGACTGTGTAATTGCAGTGCAAAGACAGGTCTGCTGCCTTCTCCTTGTTGGCTTTTTTGTGTTCCCTATAATTGTTCTTTGGGAGTAGGTACAGTGTCAGGGTCTTCCCCAGACCTGTCATCTTTGTATAACTGCTTCAGAAATGGGGACTCCAAAATAGGAAATGCACTTGCTTTGTTTTTTTTAGAAGTATCCTAAAACAATCATCTCATTCAGATGATGTTAAATGAGATCAGGCTGATCTACACAAGAAAGGAGTTTGACAGGGCAAATGGAACAAAAGAAAACAACTGATTTCAAAGGCATGAAAATCTCTTTTAAATAGAATCTACCTGGTAATTTTCCCCTACTTCCAACAGAAGGAGGTAAGCACTCCCTAGGTTGAGCTATCTTATCCTAAAATTTGCACATGAAAGAAGCTTTTTGGCTTGGGCTATACTCTACCCATACACACCTTGGGATGAGATGGCTCATGCTTGTGGAGGTGCCTGGTTTTCTCCATCAATTTCAGGGAGCCACGGATGACTAGCTGAGATTTAGACATGTCATTTTTAGCTGCCAAAAATTAGATTATAAGTATTTCAGTGTCTGTTTATTTCTCACTGATAAAAGGCAGCCTAACAATACAAATCTCTTCTTTGCTTCATCTTCCTTTTTTGCACATTCAGATCAAACATGTAGGCTCTATATTCCATGCAGTCCTTTTATTAAACTCATTATCAGAACTGATCTTATATTTTTAGCATGAAAAAAATATTCCCTGCATAAAAAATCATTTGTGTGAAACACAGAATGCTGTAGAGCTCAGTGATAACTTTTGTTTGCCATTCTTCTCGAAACAACGTTGATGAAAACTTCAGTAAAAATATGGCAGAATGAGAAATGTCACAGCAAAGCAGTAAAAGCTGCAGATGGGAAATGAATCTGCCTTGACTCTAGTGACAGAAACATCTCTGAGCAAGGCATAGATGCAGCTGTTTTGCATACCATTTCCTATCACACCTCTTCTGTCATGGCCCTAGAAATACGTACACTTCTGTGCCTAGTGAGAGTTCTTTCCTCCCTAGATTCTATTCTCTCTTCCTCATTCGTTCATGTCAAGGTGTTTTGCATGCAGGCAGAATCACTGAATTGCTGTGATTGGAATCAGCCTTTAAGACCATCAAGGCCAGCTGTTATCTCTGCTGCTGTAAACAGAGACAACCTCACTGAGCTACCAAGTTTCGTTGAGTACCAGCACTGGGACTGAGAACAACCTCACAGAGTTTGGATATTGAGGTCAGTGGGAATGGCAAAAAAGAAGCAAATTGCTTTGGAAAGAAAGGGCTTGGCTTGCACTTCCACATGTGGATGGAATGAGCTATGGTTGGGAGACTCCATAAATCACTTTGCTCTTGTGTCCTATTCACTGTATTGTGGAACTTTAATCTCATCTTTATGGCCCAAAGGTGTTTATTCCTATTGATTGTCTCAGAAACAGGAAGGCTCTTTTCAAGTCAGCTTTCTGTGCTAGTTCTGCCTCTAGTCAGAGTCTCCTGGTATTGATCAGTAAGAGTCTGCTAACGCCAATGAAAACTGTGGTTGCAGTGAGCAGGGTGCACACTGTTGGGGACCTCCTTGTCTGTGACTCCCCACTTTTGCAAACAAAGATCAGAAAGATACTGATTCCTCCTATGTGCTCTTTGAAATTGCAGGCAGGTCTGGGGACAGAAGTGAAGGGGAGGCGTGTAACACATTGAACTTTTCTCCCCAATGTGTCAGGAGAGGCCATGGGGGCTGGAATGAAGGTCTTTTGTGGCTTGCTTTTTGTAACAAAGCATGTTGGCAATAGGCTCCCTGGGAAGCACTGTGCAGAAGGAAGGGGTGCTCTGTCATGCAGAGACCAGAGGTGTGGGATGACTTTGGGTCCAAAAAAAGAGTATGCAGAAAACCCCATCCTGCTGCATCACCACAAGGTTTTTGTAGGGATGTGTTAATTGTACCATACCTCAATCATACAGTTAAGGTGTCCAAAACAATATTTCCTATGTGTAAGTCTGGGAGGTTTCTTCTCCAAGTCTCCAGGACAGAATTTCTTCACAAAATATTAGTTGGGTGGGTTTTTTTGTTTTGTTTTGTTCACTCTTCTGTGCTCCTGAGCAGGTTCAACCTATTTTCTCACACTAAAATGAGCAGGAGAAATAATTGTCAGGGAATGATTCTTCTGTTATATTTCTGTCTTCTGCTTGAGACTTATCTTTGCACAAATTATAATATTAATAGGTCTGTTCCTTGTAAGTCTGGATGAAAAAGTGTGCAAATACTTTTTATCTTTTAGCAGCTTCTGGACTTACCACTACTAAATCAAGACTTTTCCATTAGGTTTGGGAAAAACTTGTCCTCCATGAAGTAGCTATCTTTCAGAAATAATGTATTTCTAAAATATTTAAAATATTTGTGGCTGAGTTTAGAAATATCTCTTATATTTGAAAAAAAAAAAAGAGCATTTGTGGATGTGCACAGTAATACATACAAACTCTCCTGAAGATTAGTCACAGAGGTATGGGAACAAGACAACAATTAACACTTTTTGTTTGTTTGTTTGCTTAAACAAACACAAGTTATTTGATTTGGAGTGACTCCTTATCTCTTCCTACAGCAAGACAATGATTTGCCTTACAATTAATGTAGGTATTTTTGCCAGGAATGAAACATTAACCTTACAATGATAGGAATAACAAAATAATAAAACACACATTTAAGAAACATGCAGGTTTACAGTAAAATAGACCTAGTTAACCTCCCATCATCTTGAAAAGACATGTCTTCTCTTATTCACCCACTAAAATCATCTTACTGAGTCATTGCTATCTTGTCTCCGAAAGTTATGGGGTTTTTTGATTCATTGAATTGCCAGACAGAACTATAGGTGTAAAATTCTGGAGAGGTGAGGTTCTCAGCCACTTTAAGGTAGCACAGACCTTGCTAGAAGACAGCAGGGAAGACATGTTTTGAGCTGATAAATTGTGGTTTTTGGAAAAGGAGGCCAAGGAACTTTTTGGATAATATTTATTTAGGATCGAAAGGGCAATTGTCTGTGGGCAAACATCTCTGATGAAATGAGTATTAGCTCTGCCTCGTTTTCATCTGTTCATTTTATAGAGTGAATTGTCACTTCTGCAGAGTGAGATTGATCAGCTGAAATGGCAAATGTAGTGAAAGTACTCAGAGATATGCCTGGGGTGAAAAAAAGAAATATGGTTGATAATTTTGTTTGTGTGCTCTTTTTCTCCTAACTGAAAGGGAAAGTTCAGGATCTTGAAGGTGGTAAGTCCCTTAAATCCAAAATAAAACAGACAATAAGCAGAGTGATTTGGATAATGAACTTTCAAAACTAGCAATGAAATGATAGCCCCAGGTTCAAAGCATTTTTTTGCCAGACATGCCAAAAATTCAAAGCCTGAGGCATCAGAGATTTTAATGCCATTTGTGTGGTGAAAGTGGCAGCAGTGAGGTTCCAGGACTGGAACAAACAGCCTGGGGTGCCATATTGTCTACAGTTCATTAAGAACCCCTGCAAAGTGCGTGCTAAAGCTGTTACAACCAAGGTCCACCTACCTCTGTCTACCATTTCTGACAGAAGACAAAGAGAGGTGCCTAGAGGAAACCATATGGACAGTGCAGCACATATGGCCTCCTCTAAGTGCTATCCCAACCTGCAACTATTTGTGACTCAAAATGTGATCCAGATCAGCTCTGCTCTCTATGAAGTGGAGAAAGACTAAGAGCATGGCTGGGTTGTGTGGTCTGAAGACTATGAGCATAAATATTGAAAGATCTCTGGGAAGAAGTTTTGCATTTCTTGCAGTTCATGGCAAGATTTCCCCTTACTCTGCTAGGTTCAGAAGTTCTCTGGTGGCAATCATTTACATGTCTGTAGGAGACAGTAATGAGGATATACAATAAATGGTTGAAATTGATGAGACAGTGGTCTGGCAAGTTTGGGTTTTTTGTGGTTGAGAAGTCTCATCTCTAGTCCACTTCTGCAGCCTGGGCATCCTGTGGAGAGTGAATTGTACATCATTGGATGCCACTGGCTTCACCTCATCTGTAGGGGATGTAGTTCACACACCTTGAGATTGTTGCATGATGTAGATCAGCATGAAATCTGCTTAGAAGTGTATTCCTGACCTCAAATGCTGAAGTACATGCACGCTGCTTTGGCTTGTGTTCCACACAAGTTCTACCATCCATAGTATTAGAAAAACTGCCTGGCATCCAGTAGGGTTTTTTTGCATGCCCTAACCATATCCAAGCAGCATATCATAAATAATACTCTCTTGCTCTGAGTGTTTTGAAAATTTTCATAAAATAATCAGAGGCAGTTTTGGCTCTTCGCTTCTACTCTCCGTTTTTGGGTCATTACATTTCTTGAAAATTATAGATGGAGGATGTTCTGAGGCAGAACATGTGAAACTCATAAAGGACATATCCAAACTGAAGCTCAGAAATGTCAGTTTTGACAATGACAGTGACATACTTAGAAACATTGCCAATATTCAGTGAAAATCTTTTACTTCAAGAGAAATTAATTCATCTGAGAAAAAAGGGGATTTGAGGAAATCTGCTGACCTAATCTGAAATGAAAGGATAATCCAGCTTTTCTTGCTTGTATTTCTTAAATACTTTCAGACAGAAACTCTTTAACCTCACTCTTGACTGGGTTTCTTACATTGGTCCTGCAAAGTTACTCTGCTTTTGCTGCCCTGGCCTTTAACATCCTTTCAGCCTGGACTGGAAGATTTTAGGATAGATAGGTTTGTATTTGCAAGATTTAAAAACCAGCAACAGGCTGAGAACCCTCAAAATCACTTCAAGCTTGTTCGAATCTCCTCTGTCTTGTGGACAACCCCAAATTTCATCATTCTCAGGATAAAATTGCCACCTCCCTCCTTGCAATTCTGTTTCTACAACCAGCAGCAAAACCCCAGCCTATTTTACTTTATCAGTTGGCAGCATCCCTCCAAGGCTTTTGCCACTCCAAGCAAGTTGCTCATTTCAGTGGTCCACACCTGTAGCAGGTACCTTGCTAAGGATCACATAGTTTCCTTCAGGACAGAAAGATAGAGTTTTGGAAAGAAAAGTAATTTGATGAGACACAAGGCAGGTGGGAAGGTGCCAACTCAGCATTCTGGGATGGTTCTCAGCTATTATGCATGGCTCTGAGGCAATGTGGGGATTGATGAGAAAAGGTGATTTTATTGGCTCTTCCACAGGCCAGCAGGAGAGAATTATGGCTGTACTTTTGTGTACATCCATTCTCACTTGATTCAGTTGTAAACATCTCCTTATTAAAAAGTAAATTCTAATTTAAAAAAATAAAAAGAAAAAGTTGAATAGCACAGTAAGAACATTAATCTCTTGTTCTTAAACTGCTGCTGGGTATCTACTAGCATTAAATTTTATCTACAATGGTTGCTCATTAATGTTATAAAATATTACTGAAGAAAAACTCAGCTGTTCTAAATGGTCTTGCATTTGACTTTGCAGAAGGAGCAGAGTTTGGGACAGGTGAGTGAGCAGTGTTCTTGGTTCTAGTTTGGAGTCTAATCCTCTTCCCACTGAAACTGTTACAGGATTTTGCTGTTGACTTAATGGAAAGATCAGCCCTATTTGTTTTAGGTGGGGTTTGGCAAGAAGAGTAAACAAAATCAGCATCACTAGTTTGAAAGATTTATGTCATTATAAGCACTTATTTCCTCTCAATAAAGTAAAATATTTAAATGCATTTCTCTTTATAATAATAGCAAGATATCTTTAAAAGACAAGCCAAGGTAATAGCATTCAAAATCTTACTGCATGCTAAAAAGATCTGTGATCTATGTCATATTATGATTTTCCTCCTTCCTTGACCTACAGTGTCTGTGTCCTTCAGGTGATTAATTACTTGGCTTTCACTCTGTTAATCTTAATATCTGAAAACCCACTATTTGACCTTCTCCAGGTATCAGTTTCCTAATACCACCCACAGCTCCCATGCCATGTGCATCCCCTTGTGTACAGGGTGCTTTCCTGGCACGGGATGAATGGGTCCTCGATGCATGGGACCCCTCCACCATCGGGGGGAGCAGGCAGTGCAGGCAAAGGAAGCCTTGACCAGCCTTTCTTGTTAGACTGTGTCTTACATGGGAGATCTACTGTGAAGTCTATTCTATTGAGACTTTTATAGACATTATCACTTAGTATCTGAATGTCTTCCAGCAGCACTTTATGCAATAAGAATAACATCTGTCGTGTTGTTTGTTCTCCCTTCCTTTCAGCACTTAGGGAATGGAAATGAATGCAGTGACATGACTCATTCTAGAAGGTGTTTTAAAGAAAAATAAATGTATATTTACATGTATTTATATGTGTAGAGATGAGAGAGTCAAAGTGATCTGCTTTGTCTGGAAGAATGATGTGCCAGTGTTGCAATGGTCCTTACTTCCTGGGTACTTCACTTCATTACCTGACTCAGCCCCCACAGACACTGCTTTTCTAGCACAGACAAGCTGGACCCCTGTTCTAGGTAATTACATTTCCCCCTCGAATATAATTTCCAGCCACAGTCTTCATCCTGAGAATTCTGGAAAAGATTGTTTGGTTTTTTTCGACCTTTAAAACCTCAGCAGAGACATCAAGTGCTACTCTGAGCGAACAGAAATTGATTTGCTGATCAGTGTTGCCGAAGTGTAATGTGCAGTGGGTCTTGATGTATTGTTACTTCAATTAAGTTGTTCTGTTGGGGAAAAAAATAGGTTATTTTTACTTTAAGCAAAAAGATACAGCAACCTTCTCTCAATGGGTGACATGGTCTGCCAGCTTACCACCTCTGCTTCTCAGCCAGCTGAATCAGAGTCTAGGAACACAGTTTATGATAACACTGGACTGGATCTGTCAGGAAAGAAAGTTGGGGTTTTTTTTTCACTCTCTTTCCTGTCTCAACAGACAGGAAAGGAAAAAGGTTGGCTTGCATTTGCCTGAGCATAAGTGAGGAAGATGATGCTTGTGAAGGCTGGACATCACCTGAAAATCCCAGAGTTGTTTTTGTCCTGCTTACTCTTCTTCATCATATCTGACCTTGCCACAGATTTTGGTTGGTTTGGTGACAATGTCTGTATCTCATGGTGGGTAAAGGTGTAGCTCCCCAGCTCATTGCTGGTGCTGAGTTCACTTGGTCTAAGCAGTTTACCTCTGGGCCGTGTATGGATGTGAAGAAGGATCACAGAGTCATCTGGCCCTTCACATCTCTGCAAGGGAGGTGCAGGTTCAGTCTTCTCTGAGCATCTGTTTGATGACTCTCCATCAGAAGTACTCAGTCTATTATACCTTTATTACATGTGATTCCCATCACTTTTCCTGAGACTTTAGCTGTGTCAAATGGCCTAGGAGGACAGTAGATACCAGTCTTCTTTTCTTCATCATGGAAGTTCTTCTATCAGTGACTGTGAGATGATTTATTCTCCCAGTGCTGGTTTGACTCTAGATTATCAAAGAATCACAGAATGTTAGGGGTTGCAATGGACTTTGAGAGATCATCTAGTCCAACCCCCCTGCCAGACCAGGACCACCTAGATTAGGTCACACAGGAATATCCTGTCTCCCAGGACCTCCAGGTTCCTTTCCCCCACGCTGCTTTCCAGCAGGTCAGTCCCCAGCCTGTACTGGTAGCTGGGGTTGTTCGTTCCCGGATGCAAGTCTCTACACTTGCCCTTGTTGAATTTCATCAAATTTCTTCCTGCCCAGCTCTCCAGCCTGTCCAGGTCTCTCTAAATGGCAGCACAGCCTTCCAGTGTGTCAGCCACTCTTCCCAGCTTTGTGTCATCAGCAAACTGGTTTATGTTGGGACTAGAGGACTAGATTTGGTTTGGTGTGTGTGTCAGCTGTCTTTGGCTGGTTTATTTTCTGCTGTGCTCAGGAACAGGAGATGTTCAGTGAGAACCTGATACCTGTGTGGCTAAGCTTTATATGATGCACTGTTCCTTGAAAACAGATGATAAAAGCTGAGAAATTGCTGTTGATTTGTAAGTGTAAATAGGTGTAAACCAGATATTCCTAAAGGATGTGTGATCATGTTTTAGCTGCTGGTTTAGGCAGTCTGTCTAGTGCTTGCCTGTGCATCATGCCTCCTCAACAGAGTGAGCTGCAGCGAGGCATGAGCATCAAGTGGGCAATAGGTGAAAGAAGAACTTGGGTCTTGAGCACTCATTCGTTACAGACTGATCATCAAAAAAGCCTTGTGTCTGGAGCAACCCTATGGAAAATGAACTTAAAACTAAATGCTGCAATTCAACCTTGCCTCTCTTGTAGTGAAAGGAGATGGTAATTGCAACTTCTTAGTTTGGTTTAAAAAGACTACAGTTACATAGTTTGTTGTAAGGATAAAAAAGAATGTTCCATTTGTTTTATTATCACAATCAAGAAAGCTTAATGTGCTGAATACTAATTCAAGTCTTTTTGAAATGTGATACCATATCACATATATTTTGGCATTGACAAGCATTATCACTTCTTATTTCTTCCAAACAGCACATGCCTTACACTCCTTGTACAAATTGGGTCTTCAAGGGTGAATTCATTACAAAATGGGAAAAACAAGCGTAAATTTTAAAGTATTGTCTCCATGCAATCATCTACATTTGCACCAATTGCTATAACAAGAAGGATGAGAAGGTCAGATGAGAAAAATCAGCATCCCTTTGTTAAAGAACTACTTTTGTGTTTTAGAGATTTGCCTACAGATTTTCCCCCGTGTTTATGGCCCAATTATACTGCTAAAAAGGTACTCTTTCATAAAAGAAATACAGCATTTACTTTCTTTTTTTCCTACAGGGAAAAATGGGGCTGCAGTTTGAAAAGTAGAACACTGAAACTATTTTAATGACAAGCTATGTTTAGCTCCCTTGTCAAAGAGACATGTTTGAAAGAAGACACATAACTTTCCTGCTCAGCCATGAAGCTCAGCCATGAAAGAAAGGGAGATTATTTTCCATCAGTTTTTGTGAATATTTGAAAACAAAAGACGTATTAAATGCTATTTGCACCCTGAAAAACTGTTCAAGTGTCTCTAAAGTTAACAGAAAAAATAAGCCTCTGGTCATAATGCTGATGTCTGGACACATTCTCATAAATGCAGTGAAATCATGGCAGTGTGTGAGGTTGCTGATGACATGACACATGGTAATGCAGAGCCATAGTTTCTCTTAATTTAACCTAATTTCTAGGAATGAGAAGAAGCCTCATGGAAGGCAATGATCTGGTTCGGGAATCTCAGGCTATGGTCTGTAAACACCAGGACCTCTATTTGGTAGTCTAAATGTCATTTGAGGCATCCAGGAGCAGCCTGGCAGGGAGGTGGCTGGTGAATAGGATGCAAAATCTATGGGATATCTACGACCTTCTGGGCTAGCAGCTGATGGCAAAACAAAATAACCTTGAGCACATCAAATAACTTGTGTGGCTATGTATGGGCAAGTGTATCTTTCTATACTTGGGAGATGGACTGAACTTCTACTGCATTCACCAAGTGTCATCTTGGTAGGACAAGGGGCAATGGGTGCAAACCGGAGCATAGGAGATTCCAAAGAAATTTAAGGAAAAACTTTTTCATGGTGAGGATGAGCATTGGAACAAGCTTCCCGGAGGGGTTGTGGAGTCTCCTTCTCTGGAGACATTTAAAACCCACCTGGACATGTTCCTGTGTGCCCTGCTCTAGGTGATCCTGCTCTGGCAGGGGGGTTGGACTGGATGATCTTTCGAGGTCCCTTCCAGCTGTTAATACTCTGTGATTCTGTGAAATGTAGATATGTCCTGTTATAGCCAGTGGAGGTTCAATTCCCTGCATACACTCTACCTGGTGCTATTTGAATGGCCTTGGATATCTGAGACCTCCTCAAGGATATAACTTATATGGGATGGAAACTGCTGGAAATGTGTGCCTTTCCGGAATGGCAGCTCCAGAAAACAGCAGCTAGGTGGGATTCCCAAGGACATGTCAAAGGGTGTTACACTCTTAAATGTGGGATACCAGCCTGAGCTTTAGACACTTTAGAACACAACTCATCTCAATCTGAATTAGGTACACCTGTATGACTCCACTGACTGCATTGCTCTTACACGTTGTCCTGGTTTGAGGTAGAACAGAACAATTCTGTTCAGTAATTTTACTTTTCAGCCTCTGAAGTTAATGACATATTTTTGTGGACAGTGTCTGCTTCTAGCAGTGATAATGCTCCATGGTTACAGTCACTACCAAGTGTTGGTGTGCAGACCAAGGCCACTGCTGGATCTCATGCACCACATAGGGGGTGCAGAAAGTGAAAGGCTGCACCTGTGGGGAGGAGTGGACAGGGCAGGTGACCCCAACCTGGCCAGTGAGCTATTCCAGCCCATACACATCATATTTGGAATAAAGCTGAGGGATTAGAAGGGTCAAGCTCTCTTTTTCTATGGCCAGCATCCAAGGAGGACTTTCTTCATTCTGCCTTCAATCCTGATCTGTGTGTTCCTGAATCCAGTTCCAGAATCCACCTCCTGAAACCAGTTCCCATCTGCTGCTGAGTCCAGCCTGGGATTTCCCCAGTGCCTCCTCCTCAGCATCAGTGGTGACAGGGACATAACTGCTGTCAGAGGGGGCTTGCTTCGATACTGGATTTGTATAGATTTGTATCTATTCCATTTTATTATTATTATTTTCATTAAAGGTGTTCTAGATTTATTTTCTAATCATTAAATCTCTCTCCCTTATTGCCTTTCACTTCCCCTATGGGAAGTGAGGGGGGTTAACAGAGCATCTGTTATAGGTCTAGTGGATGGCCTTGACCCGTGACAAGGTCACTACAGATGTTAAATTGTACTTCTCTTCAGATCAAAATTTAGTACAACTCAGAGTTCAGAAAGGTAAGCAAAAGTTTTGTAGCCATTTAAGACAAAGGGGAAGGCTATGGGAGGAATCCAGGCAGGTTTAGCTCAGGCTTTTCTCCACATTGAGTAGGGACAGGGAGAATGTTCTAGCAGGCAGAGGCATGACTCTGCTCTTTCTCATTGCATAGCATCAATGGATAGGCTGGGATAACACTGTGCAGCTTATTTGCAAACTTCTGTGCTTAACCACAGTAAATATTGCCTAGTGATGTCAGAAATTAATGGCAGGTCATGGAAAAGCTCCTTTCCTGGGTTTTAGCTCATACCTTTCCTTCCAGTATTCCCCACCTCCTTCTTGTCAGATTTTGTTCACCTCATTGTACATTATTGCAAAGTCTCCACAAAGGCTGTCAAAATACTTGTAAAAAGCTAAAAACCTAGAAATCTCAGTTTTTAACAAAGAAATGAGACTGACAGCTAGTTGAGAGAAGATGAGGCAACATTTTTGTACTAAATATTTCTCAGATTTTTCCACGCTATTCTCTGTAATATTTTACCCTGGTTATTTTAAGGTAGTGGTATTGTTCAGCTAGGAGAACTGGGACATTAATGTGAATTGGAATGAAGTTACCTGACATACACGCTGTTCATAAATGACAGAGATGATGGATTGATGTAGAGATTATCCACCTCCAGACTGGTCAGAGATTAGTTCTGGTTAGACAGAGTAGAGGATTTCTGTCATCGTGGTGAAAGTGGTTGGAGTATGGATTCAGCTCACCAGCTGTGTAATTCTGGCCAGCCTTCTTGGCTGGAGACAGCAGATGCATTGCCAATCCCTTGATTTCTTCAATTGCTTGAATGCAACCTGTTATGTCCTGACAATTTTTTTTACATCTCTTCTTCATTTTGGGTGCATCTCCTAATCAGACGTCCAGCAATGAGGCCAGGGGAATAGATGGGGATCGGTGGTTGCTTTCACAACAACAGAATGACACATGTAAGTACTTTTAGCACATTTCCAGAACCTCTCATTTGTGTTCCTTGTCTCTGTTAAATCCTTTCATGTGTAGGAGATGAAGCATGTTAGACATCCAGAAAGCACGCTGTATTCTGTATTGATACTGGCAGTGTTGATGAGTTGTACTGTCTCATATATTATTTCAAAGATGCATTCAAACTTGTTCAAGTTTTTCACACCCAATTTGTTATGGGGTTGCACGTCAGATTTTTCATCTCACATTTTAGTAAATAAAGCAATCCATCAGTCCTCACTGGGCACACTGAACTGGATTTTTGCATTGTGGCAGAGGACTGCTCAGTGCAAGGGAAGAGGGGAAGGTTCATGAACCCATGCAGATTGTTGACCATAGTTCTTGACTTCACTGTCATGGTTCCTGTAAGACCTACAGTGGCAGAGAGACAAGTCACCAAACTCTACAGGTAAGCAAACTCTGCAGGGGAGGGAGAGTCTTTTACAGAGGCTACCTGAAGACAGGTAGCAGTAAGCTCCTTGCTTAGGGGCTCTGAATTGTGCTATATATAAGGGCTTAAAATCAGACAATGTGAATACCCTGGTATAAATAAGAGTATGGAAGAGACACCACTGTGGCTCCACAGCACCAGAAAAACCTCAGTGTAAGGGATATTTTGCAGAGGCTGGGTTGGAAGACTGGCTTTTGACCAAATACTGGAAAACTGTGATGAGGTCCTCCTGAGCCTTCTCTTCTCCAGGGAGAGGAGACCCAGCTCCTTCAGTCTGTCTTCATAGGATATATTCTCCATCCCTGTCATCAGCTTCATGGGCCCCCTCCAGTCTGCCTGTATCTTTCTTGAATTATGGGGCCCAGAACTGAACACAGTACTCTTGTTGTGCCCAACAAGCACTGAGTAGAGTGGGATGATCATGTCTCTATCTCTACTTGTAAAGCCCCTGCATTCTCCCTTTCTTCCACACTCAGTAATCTATTTTTTGGGGGAAAATATGTCCCAGATAGACATAAAGAATCAGGGGAAACTGCAAAAGTTGACAAAATAATACCCTAGCCTTGTGTTGTAACCTCTCACATCCCCTCAAGGGATCTGAGTAATTTATCTTAATAAATGGATCATTTTCCAGTATGGTGGGTTTTGGTTTTTTAAGTTAAAATAACTTGAAAACTTCATTTGTTGAATCTCAACTGCAGTACTGAACTGGACTTTTTGTAATCAATAATCAAGCAGTGGCTGAATAATGAGGATAATGGATAATTAGAAAAAGCATATGGCTTCCTGCAACTCCATTATTCATGCCAGAAAATCACTGGGCAAACAATGTTGGTACAATATACTCCCTGACTGCCAATTAAGTGAAGCATAGCTAAATCCTGTGCAGTGCTGAGACTGGATAAACCATGGGAGTAGTAAAGAAAAATCCCCACAAAAGGTGCTGATTCTCCTTAGGAAATAGTGCTGCACTTTTCTTATTATTATGTATCACAGCCACTCTCTAGTAAAAAACAGGATCTGGGTAGCAATGCAAAACTCTTCATCATTCCTTGTGTGCTGAATGTGTGCTGGATTTCGCTGGAGACTTTCCCCCTGTGAGAAAGGGCATTTCAAGTGGGTGAATAGCCACACAACAGGTAATATTTGGACTCTGAAGGACCAAGATATAACTTGGTCTTCAAGTGACTAAATATGGAAAGACTGAATGGAAAAACTAGCAGTTTCTCAATAGATGTGAAATCTTCATTGTTATGATGTGACAACATGTCATGAATTTCAGAACTGCAAATTCTGCCTTATTTATCCTGTTTAGGTCCTTGGATTGCTTTAATGTTAAAGGAGTGATGAAATCATGATTATTAATGAGATGCAGGTCACTGTATTCCTAGAGACCTAAAGATCCTCATGTATTCCTAAAGACCCTCATGTATTAATGTCTATAAATACATATGAGGGCTGGGTGTCAAGAAGGCAGGGACAACCTCTTTACACTTGTGCCCTGTGACAGGACGAGGAGCAGTGGATTCAGTCTCGAGCACAGGAAGTTTCACCTCAACATGAGGATGAACTTCTTTACTGTAAGGGTACAGAGCACTGGAAGAGACACCCCAGGGAGGTTGTGGAGTCTCCTTCTCTGGAGACTTTCAAGACCTGTCTGGATGCATTTCTGTGTGATTTGCTCTAGTTTTGGTCCTGCTCTGGCAGGGGGATTGGACTCGATGATCTTTGGAGGTCTCTTCTAATCCCTAATATTATACATGTGATGCTGTATTCATCCATAACTTCTCTTGACCCTCTTAGCTCAGCAGGTGATATTCACCTGTGCTTCACTGCTATGCAGATGTATAACATTTGTTATCTTTCTAGAACAACATGATTTTGGAAATGTTTATCAGTGGGGTCCCCATTTCTCCACTGTTATTTATATATCCATATGCTATTTTCTCTAAAGCATTTTATTAACCTTAGCTGTTAGCCAGTGTGGTCATAACTGAGGTTTCTGAGAAGTTACTGTGAATGTTTGCTGGTTTGTAATCCTTTCTCTTTGTGGTCTTTGGTATCAGACTGATCACCCACTGTATTGGATTTTTCAGACATACATTGATTTCAGCAAATTTTGACCTCCAAGGTGTCAAGGCTGTTCTCATATCATTCCTAATGGGAGTCAGCTGCTTATTTCAATGATGTACTGGAAACAGGCTACACTACTACTCATTTCAGTGTGATTGACTCTCCAAGGTGGATTAGAAGTTAGATCCTCAGACTTTTTAGTTAAACATTTTCCTAACCCTTTTCTCCACCATGTAGACTACCCAGCCCGTGAGAAAGTTTTGGCATTACTCAACAGAGGTCTTCTATTCCTCATGAGCATAATGGTATGTGGTATGCTTGTGGTCCAGTTCTGTGCTAAACAACAGTCAACTAAAGCAGTGTATTAAGAGTGGGACTTGACAACATCTGCATTTCTCCTCTACCCTTTAGGAAAAGGAGTAGCAAGGTGAGGTCCACCCTGAATCACAGAAGTGAACTTCAGTGAAGCCTTTATTATCTGATTTCACAAAGTTTGTAAGAACATAAACTTTAAATTGAGTGATTAATTTCCATTTGGAATAAATACTCAACTTTAGGTGTGCTGATAAAATTTTTTGGGCATGAGAACTGGCAACAATTGGGACCCAGGTACTAGGTACCTAAGTAACATCCAGCTATATTTAGCAGGTGCTGGAAAACAACTTTAAAAAAAATATATATATGCTTTGAGATAAATGCAAATTGCCAGTGGTGGAAAAGAGACATTTGAAGTCTTGCATATTAATGCATTTTATATCCATTTTTGTCAAAAAAAGGTAATAAATTACATGTAGAAATGAAGGCCTTTCCAGCTTAGGGGGAAAACCTCACCATGTTCAAGATGAAAACCATTTTTTGTCTTCCACTTCTATCCTTAAAAATAATTACAAATATCTAGTGGTTTTTAAGAGCATCTGCTAACTAAGGAAATGAGAAACTGCAAATAAAGATTAAAAAAATGACTTAATAAAAAAAAGACAAAAATATAGGTTTGGCTGCATGAACGAAATGTGTTAAATTCCACACGTTGCTGAGCAATTTGAAAAAAGCTCATCAACACCCTGTGAGTATAAACCCAACACAATTCACAACCCACAGCTGTGACTCAGAAGGAAAGTTCTCTATTAAAATGTCAGCCATGTCATTTATTTCTTTTGCCATTTACTTAATTCTTTGAGCAAAACTTTGTTCACTAATGCTGTTCTTTATTCTTGGTAGCAGTCGTGCTCTGGTGAACACTGCTATTTGCATTCAGTCCTGAAATCTGGACTCTGTTATGAGAAATTTACACATGATCCTGGGTTGTGTGTAATGTTCAACTCTATGCTGTTGTGTGTGTGTAAATAACCACAGCATCACACAGCAAATATTTGTTTAAAATAAATACCTGGTCAAGTTCTTACCACAAGCAGGAAGAGGAGGAGAGCAGAAGACAAGGAAATGAGCTTGGAACTTATTTTTCTTCTGAGAATATTCAGGAACACATTCATTTAGGACTTGAACACTAAATATATGACAAAGCTGGATAGGACCATATAGAGACAATGGAATACACACGGTTTTCAAAGTGACCAGGGAATT
Source organism: Chloroceryle aenea (assembly GCA_013399075.1). Lineage (NCBI taxonomy): Eukaryota > Metazoa > Chordata > Aves > Coraciiformes > Cerylidae > Chloroceryle > Chloroceryle aenea. The sequence goes on from VWZY01008199.1 coordinate 228,402, forward strand.
GGCAATGATGAAAGATAAAGCCAAGACAAAGAGAGTTACTGAAAATTGCCCCTTACTCTTTCCAAGTGAAGACTCTGATTGCACTGAAAATCTGTACAGGGACTATTGATGCTCACGATGGCTATTCATAGCAGAGAGTGGTCCTCAGATAATTTTGCCATCTTTTCTGATGTCCAACCCCCTGCCAGAGCAGGATCACCCAGGGCTGGCCACACAGGAACAGATCCAGGAAGGTTTTGAAAGTCTCTAGAGCAGGAGACTCCATCACTTCTCTGGGCAGCCTCTGCCAGGCTCTGTCACTCTCACAGGAACACAGTTTTTCCTCATGTTGAGGTGCAACTTCCTATGTTTCACCTTGCTACCACTATCTCTTGTGGAATCACAGGGCACCACTGACAAGAGCCTGGCCCCTTCTACTTGACCCCCACCCTGCAGAGATTTGTAACCATTCATCAGCTCCCCTCTCAGACTTCTCTTCTCCAGGCTGAACAGCCCCAAGGCTCTCAGCCTTTCTTCATAAGAGAGATGTTCCAGTCCCTTCAGCATCCTTGTAGCTCTCCCTCTGATCTCTGTTGTTTAGCCAATCCCCAATAGTCACCTTACAGATGAGTAGAAAATTGAAAATATGCTTCTCTATCATCTCTGACTGAGCCTCTCAGGAAATCTCTATTCTCTCTCTACTATGACCTCTAGGGAGAACAGAGATGCTTCAATATGCAGTCTTTAGCCTCCAAGCACTGTGATGTGCTATTTACAAAGTGTTATCTTACTGTGTGGATGACCTCTGCTTCAGTCCTCTGAGCTACTGGCAGAGTAAGGGTCTTCTCTCTGTAAGCAGCAATTCCATAGTCCATCCTGGGACACACAAGAGTTACTGTGAGTTAACATCACTCTGCTGACTTCACTGTAACATGGACCTGCAGTGGTTGGCATCTATCTGTTGTAGTCTCTGCGTTTGTCCTTTATCACACTGCTCCAGGAGCTCCCTTATCTCCTTTCCTCCACGAGATATCCTCTTCTCCATTGTTGTTGTCTTTCCCAGATGTTGCCATCTCCTCTTCTTCGTATTCCCCCATCCTGGACCACTGACTTTTTACCTGCACCCTGGCCAGCTCTTAGTTCTGGTGGTGCCTGTGAAAAGCCCTTGGTAACTGTCATAGCATGATCCAAATGAACCCACTGGGATGTTGCTCAGGTTATCAGTCTGAGCCTCGCTCCCTGTCTCATCTCTGTATGAAAAACATCAACAGTTGGGAGCTGGGAGCTCATGACACCTGGGAAATATTCAGAGCAAGCTCCTTGGAGCGTAGACAAGAGAGTTTCCCATTCTTCTGAGGTTTCCACCACTGCCATCTGACAGCTGGGTTGTATGCTGCTTTCCTGCTGACAGAAACACTCCTGTGAGACTGCACTTGCCCCTGCTTTGGTCTTCCTTTACACCAAGCTGAAGGCAATAATCATTTGCAGGTGCAAAGGAGACTCAGATCCCTTAAAGCGAGGGCTGGGTGGCTTATGCAGAGCAGAAGTCAAACTGTATTATCTCCAGTTTCTTATGGCAACGCTGTGTGCTGAGCAGGGCACCCTCATTTGATAACTCACTGGTTTTGCAAGGTGTGTGTGAGCTGTCCTGTGTCAGCATGCACTGAGCATTACAAGGCTGCCCTCCATATTGGATAAACTCTAGGGAAGCAAACACACTTAATGTGTTTTATAGGATTTCATTAAGCAGGATGTTTGGAACACGACTTTGCACCTCAGAAGCAGTTTATAATGTGAACAGGGTGCTCATCTGCTTATATGTGAAAAATAAGCTTTCAGTTTGACTCCAAGAACTATCCCTGTGCTAATACGTTTTTAATGGAAGTGTCCTGCTCAGTTGTATTTTTTTTGTTGTTTTATTTTATTTTATTTTTAACAAAAAGGCTGGTAAGAAGAAACACAGACTGACTTTCATCTAACTGACTTCCAAAAATCTTCCCACAGACTAATCTATATTTCATTAGAAGAACTATATAAGAAGCTGCATCCCTCTTGATTTATGAGCAAAAGTTTTATGAGAAATATGAACTGCATAATGTAGCTGATCCATCATTCAGAGAGAAGTATTAGTAACCCTAGCCAAAATCAAAATTCTCCTGGGCTGCTATCCAGTGATTATATGAGATAATTTTCCAGAGGTCCCAGAACGCTACAACATGGGCAAATTGGCCTTCAGACCAAGTGCCACACTCAAATGTGTAATTTCTTGAAAAACCATCATTAATCTCAATTTTGACCCAAATGAATCTACTCCAAGGATGACAACACACTTGGGCTTGAGATTTGTGTACAGCAACAGGAAAGAGAGGGACTTAGAAAGACCCGATGAAGGTTTTGTGCACAACATGCTGTAATGGGTCTAATAGATGATGTGACTTCTCCTTAACCTTTGAAGTTATTCAGACCTCTATGGTCTAAAATAGGGGTCTAAACCCACTTGCTGTTTCCAGATATGTATGGATTGTAAGGGCAGTCACCCCACTGCTGGGGGCTGGGTTAAGGCCCTGTATATGGATTCAGGCTTAAACCTACCTCTGTACTTGCTTCAATGTGAGAGAAATAGAGATCTTCAGTAAAGCTGTTCATATTCAAACTACTTGCCTAGGCTCCCTTTACAGCCAGGATACAATTGTAATTTTGGAATGTGATTTATCTCATTTAAAAATAAATATCTTTTGTCAATTACATGAATTGTGTTTTAAAAGTACCTGTTTCCCTTTGCTGTCTGTAAGAGGAGCCGGAAAGAACAGTTCAGGCACAGACATCTCTGCATTGCAGACTTCAGAGAGTTCAGTTCCTATCAACACAGCTTTTGAAGGGGTAAGATGAAACTGCCTCCTTCCTAATCAAACCTGAAGCCAGGCTGAGCAACTGGTCTAGCAGGTGCTTCAGATGGTTTTAGTATTTATCTTCTAGTTCCAGACCAAAGCAATTTTGTGCTGTGGCTGTTGTGCTGTTAATAACCAACCAGATACTTACACGAGAGGCAGCTCCATTTCAATGTGACCTCTCTAAATTAGTTTCCCTATTATGATGCAAAATGTTGTGGGTTCCTTAGGGCTGGGAATCATTAGATACATACAAGCTATTATTGTTGCATTACCATTTTTTTCTCATCACTCTCAGTTTTTCCACAGGTTCTCTCATTTTTATATTTGTCCTAGTCACTTCTGAGCAGCTGTTCTCAGTGCAGCTTCCAGCCTTGATTATCCCTGCCCATTACTGTTCAGAATGGGTTAATTAGGGTGTATTGCTCTGATCCTCGATGCCGATGTAATCAGAATTGTATTCTGTCCCACAAGTGCTTCACAGTGATATAATGGATGGTCAGGACAGATACGTTGTCTCCCTGTGGCTAGATCCATTTTTGCACTTCTGCTGCTTTTTGGTGTCTGCTCATTAGGTTTTTATTTTATTTTTAAAAGTTATTTTAACTGCTGTCTCTTAGAGGGTTTTTCTCATTTTTGGTGTTTTCTTATGGTGGAATACCAACTATCCCATGACAACATGGGAGCAATCAGAGCTTATCTGAGCCTGACATTACATGCACAGTACTTACTAACCATGCAAAAGGAAATAGGAGTGGTGACTTGGCATTTAAAATATTTGTTTAAGATAATATTTCACTTGTTTTCTCAAGAGTCTGGTGATTTCTTAGTAGTTGAACTTGAACAATGCTTCATTTCATTTTATTACTTTGCATTACCAATTGATTATGTTCATTTAATACACCCAAGAGCACTCATAGAGATTTAGGACCCAGCTTTGCTACCTCTTGCTGGGACATAGGAAGAGAAAGTCTCTTTTTCAGAAAGCTTACTGCTTTTGTCCTCCAGCTGTGGATGAAATTTCAGTGATAGCTTCTGCTTTCTGAACTGAGCAGTGCTACCCATGGCTGCAGCCACCAGTGCCTGTGTTGTGGGAGGTGGGTGCTGCCTCCTTGGCAGTTCACCTCTTCCAGATGGGCTGCCTAACTGGAGGATGTCTCCTTCCCTCCACCAAACAGCCTGTGCTGACTGCATTCCCAGCCTGTGCACCTCCAGTAAGTCCTGGGGGTGTACTGGGGACAGGGGTGAATTAAGACCAATGCCTCCAGGTAGAAATTTTGAAGCCCCTGTGTCCTGCTGGTGAAAGATTCAGTTGTACAACAGCCCTTCTTATTTCTGTGCCTCATCTGGATCCAAGCACCTCAACTCACCCCAAGGGACCAATATCCCACCTGCAGGCTAGGACCAGGAAATCTTTCACTGCCTGCTGTCTGCAGCCTCTGCTTCCTTCCTTACTCTCCCTTTGTCCCCATTCATCTCTGGACATCTAGGGGCTCCTTTTCTCTACAGTTGACTTTGCTATTACTGTCTCTTTGTTATTTACACAGATTGCTGGTAAATGGGGTGTGACAGATAGTAGCTGTGTACCCTGAGGGCCTTAAAGTGTAAAGGTAATGCATCTGTACCCAAGCAAACAAACAGGAGAAAACAACAAGATCAATCACAGATGAGGGAGGAATCTATTGCAGTTAATATACTGGTTGGAATATGGGCCTCTGGAAGACTTTGCCAAGGTTTTAAGAAACTTGAAGAATATTAAATCAAGGATATTTCAGACACCTAAGGGAGATTAAATCTATTTTTCCTTGCTTTTCTTTATTCTTCCATTCACAGCTCCATTAGCAGAAGGTAAGTAGTCAAGGCTGGATTGCTGGAGCAGATAGATGTGAACATTCATGCCTTCTGGAGAAGTCTGGTCTGCAGGGACAGGCTGGTCCAGGGAGAGACCAATCTCCTGTGTGTGGAAGCATCACTCTATTGCCAGACTGAGTTTAGGTCTAGGTGAGGTTTAAGGTCTGGCCATGTATCACTGGTGGAGGAATACTTCTGTTCATTCACCATTGAGAGTTCAGTTAATTTCTAATCAGAGCTTGTCAACAACAGTAAATATAACAGTTATTTGTCAGCAAATGTTACTTGAAAGAAATTAAGTGAATTTATCGTTGTGTACAGTGGCTGTGTCAAAATATTTGTGGAAAATTCTCAAAGTATTGTTAGATAAAAGGTGGTGACGTTTCAGTTTGACTTTATATTGCACTCATTTATTTCAGAGTGAGACAGCTGAACCAAAATATATAAGAACAGTCATAGTGAAGTGTTTTTTTTGTTTTTCTGTTGTGATGTAGGATGAAACCAAATGCCAGTGCCTTGAAGTTCCCCTCAGGATAAGAAAACTGAATTTTAGCATCTTGAATTACAATGTCCCTTTCTACATAAGCAGCTTGGCTTCCTCATCTGTGCTGGAAAGCAAATGAGCACCAGATTTCCTAACACTGGACCTGCACATAGAGAAGAAAGAGGGGACATTTCTAAGTAGGTACCATACATTCTCTCTCCTGCTCCAGGCTACACTTGATTAGCCCAATATTGTGATTAAATCCCATTTTGCCTGCACCTTTAAATACAGCTCTGCTCTAGGAATAGCAGGAAGAAAGCTGTCTTTGCCTAGGACATGTCTTCCCCTGCCAAATATATAAACTATCCAAACAAAATATAGCAATTTGTCTTTCATTTAGTGATGAACATTTGCTCTGATATTTGTTCGCTTTTCCAGAAGTGTCTTAATTAAACTGCTCTAATCTATGTTTTCAAAGCAAACATGGTGATTTCATTATTCAAAAGACATAAAACTGGCACACATTCTGATGCTTCTGAAGTGTGGGTGCATTATGGAAATGAAATTTTCTTATTTCTGAAGGCACATCAAAAGAATTAATTGTGTTTAATGTGACACTGACTCCATCTGAAAATGCTGTTGTTTTGCCTCCAGTTGAAAAAACCATCAGGATAGTACATGAACCACAGTAACAAGCTGCTCTGTTGTTTGACAGTCACTGTCTAGAAAGATTCAGTCCAAATGCAACGTAAAGACAGGAAGCAAAGTCCACTGCATTGACAGGAAAACTCCTATTTCTTTTTTATCTTTTTGAGGGTTGTCTGGATTAAGCCTCGTGTATCAAGGCGTGAGTGATGGTAAAGAAAACACCTTCATCATTTCTGCATCACTTAGAAGAAGACATTAATCTCTAGGAACAATAAGAGCCTAAAACCCATCTGAGCCTGCCCAAGTCAGACTACCCTTCTTCCTGCTGAGCACTCCTGCCTGGTGCCTGGATCCAGCAAAATGTTCTATCTCAAGTTTGATTTAAGCCATAACCCTTTGAAATGGGATTCCTGATGTGTTTGCCATTTAGCACACCTTGCTATTAGCACCCTTGTTTCTCTCCTGGCCATCATGAAGATCCCATGTTCCTCTGACAGGTGCTGTGCTAATGATATTATTGCCATGGTGGGTAGCACTTGTTGAGTAAAAGGGGCCCAATTCAGCTGCTAGTGCTCACTCCTGGATTCCCCATGTCTGAGCTTTGCATCTCCATAGGGGCTGTACTTTCATAAACCACAGGTCTGTGTAGTACCCCTGTCTGCATGGTGTTGCACAGCTCTCCATCAGCCCCAGCACAAGAGACAGTGTCTCCCTTAAATATGACCTAAATGCTGTGCATGCTAAATGCATTTTAGTGGTGTGTGCTTTGAAGAACAAGTTAAACTCTTTCAAAATTAAAATCAACTTTGAGAAGTCAGCCTCTACTTTACAAACATGTGTTTGCCTTTGAGCCCCAGATACCTAAACCATTAAGCCCTAGCCATTTCTGGGTGGGTTTGGAGCCCAAACTAAGTCATTAACCCAGAGCTGTGTCTGAGCACAGTTTGGCATCCAGAGAGCCCAGGAGCTCAGTGCTGAATTGCAGAAAGACAGAGAATTTTATTGGTATTGATGGGGAGCTCATTAATCCTTCTGGATCCAGGCTGATGCCATGCACAACCATCCAGATGTCTCTGCTCTCCTGTGCCCCAGAGGCCAGCAGTGCAGGTTGCTCATGCCCAGAGCAATGAGATCATTCCATCAGGTTAACTCTGAACAGTTTATGTTGATTGTCCTGCTGCACAGTCTAGCAGAGATGAGCTCTTTCTGTCTGAACCTTGGAGCTGGACTAAGACTTCTGCTCTGCACTAGCTTGTCTACTGCCCTTCTAGAGCATCCCCAAATCACAACACTTAACAGCTGGACCATGGGATAAATATGTGAGCAGTTCCTTCTCTTTTATTACTCCATACACATTCTGCTAAGAGACAGGATATTTGTCTTCAGATACATAAGGATAAATGGATGGATAAGTCTTACTCTTTGACATAGAAAATGTATTCCCTTTTGCTATCCTGGCTTCTACAGGGATAAAAGAGTGATTAGGTACCTCACAGGGAAAATGAACACTGTCTGAGAACAGTTTGCATTGGCCTGAGGGGAAGGGCGAAGAGTTTTTCTCTGATCCCAAGCCTTCAAAGCTGACAGTAGAGTAAAATTTGGAGGAGAGAGAAAGTGTTACCAAATCACATGCATGTCTTGGGTAGTCTAAATCCATGGCTAACTATGGAAACACTAGAGCCTTTGTTCAGTGCTCTCAAAGTGTCTCCAAGATAAGTTATAACAAGTCTATGGACTGACTATACACAGGTCCTTCCTTCTCTAAGTTAGCTTCTGATTTTTTTATTTTATTTTTATTTTATTTAAACTGATCTCAGCATCCTGTGTATGTCATTGCTTTGAGCTTGCTCCCTGCTTTCTTGGTAGCCCCTTGGGGTGGTTGATTACTCCTGCAGGCAGAGCAGAAGTCAGCATAGATGTGCAAAGTGCTGTACAGCCCCTCTCTGCTCACGACCAGACACACAATGAGTTCATTTGTTTGAGAGGAGATGAAAGTTACTCTTCCCTCTTCTCCTAAGGGATGGTGTGGTCTAGACTTTTCCCAGGGCCAATGACACTTTGAGATCTGCTGGTAAACCTGCCACAGCCAAGTCTGTCGGTACCACTACAACCTGGAAAGGTAGGTAAGAACTAATCACACTGTTTCACCTCTGTGTGAATATTTTTAAAGGATTTGCTCCCAGTCTGCTGAAGGAACCAGAGCAGGTCAATCTGTAGAACACACCAAGAAAATTTTGTGTGTGCATGTACAGGTAGAGTGCAGCATGGTGTTGCTCCTGTCCCAAAAAGCAGGTAAGCATTTAACCTCAGTGCTGCTCTTTTAGTCTGATCCCTGACCCATAACAGAGCTAGCCAGCTTGGATTTGGTGCCTCACACTGCCCCAAAGCCACTTCTAGCTAATGGGTCTTTCTCCTGCAGTCCCCTGCCTGTTACAGTTGTGTTCCAGAAGCACTTCCCACTGCCACCCTCCTCTGCACCCAAAAGTGACAGTCCATCCTCGCTTTCCTGTTAAGCAAGCTTGTACTGCTTTGCACTGCCAACTTGAAAGAGTGCATTTATGAGAATAACTGGCTTCCCGGAGTTAATGGGTCAGTGAGTGTTCTCATTTACTCACTCTCAATCTATCCATTAAACTTCTTATTCGAGTCTCTCTGCTGCAACAACTGCAGAAATACGAAGCCTCCTGTAACCTCTTTAATCAAGTTCTGGTGCAGTATCAGGAAGGTCCAGCAGGTCCCTATGAAGCTGTTCATTTTCATTGCTCTTTTCATCTGCTTTCTGGGTATGGGCTTCAGAGAAGTATTTCTCATCTCTCCACAGAGGTAGGGTGGAATTAGACTGCCAGTGATGGGCTTGCATGTGCTCTGGCAGGGTAATTTAGGAGGTTGTCAGGCTATAATGAAGGCACAGGTCCCTTCTGGCATTATCATTTGAGATGGCTGAGTGCTTTGCCTCTTCTCCTTATTGCATGATTTTCATATAATTGTTCCAACTTACACATAATTACATTAGATCTGCTATTTAAATGCCATATAATGCTCTTCTTTATTCAAATGCCTGATGCTGTTACCAGACTTAAGAGAAAATGAAAATGTGAGAGGCTTTCACAGCAAGAGTAGACTTCCAGTCTAAGTTATCCTTTCATACTTTACTCACTCCATACCCTGAAGCACCAAGCAACCAATGATGTACCACTCACAGCTTTGAAATCCTGCTGCAGTGAGGCAAGACTTAGCCAGGGAGAGTAAATCAGAAGGGTAAACACTTGAACTCTCTTTTCTTAGCTCTTATTATTTATATTCAGGTAACCACTAACTTTCCACTGCAAATATCAGTGCCAGTGTAGTAACTTTTCTAAAAGTAACCACCTTCAGGCTTGAAGGATGCTGCCTTCATTTTTGAAAGCACTTCATCTTACAAATGGTTTTTAATTGTGCTCTGCTCATGTATCTTTGTGGCACAAAGACTATACTTTTAAGCCACTGGAACAATGCTTATCTTCTCTGGAACTTGCAGGCATTCCTGACTTCTCTTGCTTCAGCTTTATTTCAAGCATCATGCTATTTGCAGAAATGTTTTTCCCCCCTGAGCTGAGGTTATTGCTTCATTCCTGTTAACTATTTATTTTTCTATCTCCTTCTATTTAAAAAAAAAAAATCTGAGTATATATAATTTCCCTAAACAGATCATTTCCTTCAAGTGCAGTTTCATTCTTTAGATTTCATTGTGTATTGATGGACACCAAAGGAAGCCAAGAAGTCAGCAAGCTAAGCAAGGTCCTGGAGAGAGTTCATCAAGATTTAACACTTGGCACTCTGTGAATTGCTTATCAAGGACTATGATCCCAGTCTATGAGGGATTAGATAAAAAGGTATTAAAAAACATTCAGACTGAGCTATGGATGAAACACATAAGTGCATTATAAGTTGCCTGTTGGAGGGAGGATTAGAAGGGATGGTTCTTCTGTATGTTTTGAATGGTTGCAGTCAAATTGGGCAGGCACCAAATGCATCATTTTAGACAGGGCTGATTGCTGTGCAGGTTAATAGAAGTGTCTGATACGTCTTATGCTTGGCCCTGTTTTCAGGTGTTTCTCATGTTCACAGGAATTAACTATCTGAGGTGAAGTTTTACCTGTCATGTCTAATCAGGAGGAATGCCAAAGGTTTTGATTCTCCTTTTGATTGGCTTACAATTTGTGGTAAGAACATGCCAGTTAGGCTTCTGGCAAAAATCCATTCAAGTCTTCCCACTTACAACTTGTTGAAAAACAAGTTTGTAGTTGCTCAAGAGGCACATGCTATAGATAGCTTTTCCCCATCTTGCTCTTTTCAAGAGTAGAAACAGAGTCTCTAAGGCAGACTCTGTGCCATCAGTGCTTTTAAATGGACTTAAATGACACGTAGTGATCAAGGATCTCTAGCAGAGTGTAGATGAGACCAGAGCTTTTGTCTTGATTGCACCTTGTGAATCACTGAATCATTTAACCAAATCTGTGGATCTTCCTACCCTATGCTTCATGTAAGACTGAGGGATGTACAACAATGTAGTCTCGCTTCCAAGGCTTCAATTAGGTCATTTTCCATTGCATATCCATGGGCTGTTCTAACTAATATGGTCCTTTACAATCTCTTTGGTGTCTTTTTGGTGGTGAGAGTAGCTGGGTGGAAGAAACATTTGGGCATGTGACCAATTTCTTTTCTTATAAGAAAAAGTGGGAGGAATTCTACTGCCAAAAGTCAATGCAAGAGGTTTCAGGATTCATCTCTGCTGCTACGTAAGAGTTAAGCTATCTGAATAGCACTGTGATCTATCCTCATTAAGAGAAAATAACCTACAGCATATGTATTCATTTTCCTTCAAATATTACAGAACTTTATCTGAAATCTTCTATTTCCACAGAATTAAAAATGTCTCCTTTTCTCTCCCTTTGCCTCTGACACATTCACCTTGCCTATCTCTAACTCAGGCTCACACTGTGACCACCATTAAATTTTCCTGAGTAAAATTAATGATGTTTTATACATCTTCATTTGCAGGCAGATGACTCTTTCTGGTATGAGGGAGCAGTTTGTTCAACACCTCTTAAGAAAGATTGTTACAGAAATTGTGCATGAGATGCAAGGAGAACTTTGCTTGAGGTAGAGAAGGAAGTTCTTGGGGTTCAAGTGCTTGGAGGATAATGCAGTCTCTCAAAATTAGACTCTTTGTTTGATATTGAAATAGCTTTCATGTGTGACAGGAAAGAATTAGTCATCTTTATGAAAATGAATCGATTGCTGGCCACCTGCTGTTCTAGCTGTCATGAACTGTCCTCTATTTCAGTTTAAAAAGAACCCAAACCAAACCAAATCTGTTTTTAGATTGTTGGAGCTTTAAAAATAATAATCAAGATGAATAACCACTTAGTTTTCCACTGCCATGGAATTGACACTGGTCACTCACTGGTGCCAGTTGTTATTCTTAGCCACAAGTGTTTGGCATGTTAGTTACTGTAGAGGGCTTCATGGCTTCTCTGGGGAGCACTGGGGTTGTAGCACACTGTGCAGATTTGCCTAAAACCATTTTCTGCCATACTTAGGCAAAATCTGCTGCTCAGAGAAGTGTGAAGTAGGTAGAAGTCTGAGTGCCAGAATCCCAAGTCTGTCAAAGAACAAGATGGGGACTCCTTGCTCTTTGGTGACCTGGTCTTCCCATGATCAACCTAAGGCATCTTCATAGGTGCTGTTAATATTTCCCACTGTCTGAGTTTGTCTGCTGAGTCTTTAAATGTGACAATATGCTTGAATGTTAAATAGTGCTGTGCTAGTCAGACAAAACTAGCTAGCTTCTGTGGTGCTGCCAGAGAAGCAAAAAACCACTGCTATATGTAAAGCAGGGGAAAATGAGAGTGACTTACTAGGGGGCATGTAAGCATCAGCTGCTAGTTCATGAAGCATAGAGTAAGTATCTGTTGTTCCCCTTCCCCACACGTAGCCCTGATACTCTCCTATTAAGAAAAATGAGTTAATCTAATAGCTATAGAAGGTTTAATGGATGGAATGTAGTCTGGAAGTGGTAAAAAAAAAGCATCTCCGGAGTTGGGGCTCTGCTTGCCACACCTTAAAGGGAAGGGTAAGAAGTAAATGTGCTTCTTACCTGCAGTTGGTTAGGCACAGCACATATCTTTCCACAACTCCAAGAACTGGCAAGCCTCTGCAAGCATTGGGCTGTTTATGGCACTTCTGTGGGTTGTCTCTTTGGTCAGAGCATGAGAGAACGTGCTTACACTCTCTTGCCTTTCTAACCCAGGTTATTCTTCAACAGATAGCAAAGCAAAAAGGCAAGCCAAGATGATGCAGTAACAAAACCACACAAAATAGAAAGAAGAATTAAGTATTGTATCTAGGTGCTCTTTGGTATGTAAGTGAAGCTGATCTCTCTGGCTATATAATGGGTTTCTTCTCTGTGATACAGGTAGGAGGAGGGCCCCAGGATACTATGGGCTAGTAGCCACAAGAATAGTTTAAGTCCTTGCTTCAATCCCTCTAAGCTGTCTTCATTTTCTTTTCCTTGAGCTATTTTTAAGGCCCTCAAAAGAGGAGAGGAATGACATTAGACTATTCCCTCATCGTTTTGCTCACTAGCTAAGTCTAGTTTCTGCCAAAATTGGTTTTGTTCATTATTTTTCAGTTTATTGCTCCTCTTGTTTACCAGACGTGATTTCAGCATGTTCCCTTGTGCTGTGTTTGGGACAATTTGTCTTAAACCTGAGCTTTCCTCAGAACAGCAGGAGTAGCTGTGGCAGAGCTCAGCAGCAGCCAGCTTCTCGAATATTTACCCATCTTCCCAGCAAGATTTTGAAGCTGTTCCTGAGTTCTCAGATGCAACAGAGGTGTTATTACCAGTATCCCACCTAGCAAACAGAAGGCCAGTTGTGTTACATCTGCAGGGTGGTTGTTGGAGGGTGGCTGTGTGTAGATAAGCTCTAAAGGTAACTGCCTCAGGAAACAGAGGTCCTTGAAGCCAAATTCTTTCATGCTAGTAGCAGTCACTGGCACTGTAGACAGTAACACAGGATGCCTTCTGCAAGGCTGAGCCCTTATTTCTTCATCATTGAAGACACTGCTAGCAGTGGAAGGGAGTATTTTATCAAGTCCAAGCTCTTCCCCCTCAGCCCACGCACTTTGGCAAGCTCTGTGCATCAGCAACAGGGAAATCGACTCTGGTACTGAAAGAGAGAGAAAAAAAAATCAATGCCATGTAATTATCAGCAGTTCCAGCCCAATAGCCAGCATCCTGCACTGCATCAAAAGCAAATCATGGAGGCCAATATTGGAGTACTAATACCAGCTGAATACTGCACCTTTGAACTTATGCTGTCTTCAGTTTCCTCTATTATTATATCCTGCATTGCTTATTTAGTAAAGAGAAAACATGGAAGATATCCAGTTTGCCCTACTTTCCTGTAGTTTTTAATAAGCAGTCCTGAACTTGTGACAGTGGCATTATAATAGCTGGAGCAGACAATAGGCCCTCCTGAGCCTCAGAGCCACTCTCTTGCTGCACATCTAGCTCTGTCTTAACTTTCATTAGCTTTTGTGCCCCTGCTTTGATCAGAACATTGTTCCATAACCTTCCTCCTCTAAGGGCAAGAGTCCTTCCCATTTTTATACTAAACGTGTGCAGTTGGTGATTTTAATGTACTAGGTTTAACCTGTTTCTCTCTGAAAGGATACATAGGAGAAGTTGTTTTCCTTTTTTCCCTCTAGATAAACTACCTATTGCTTTGGACACCTAAATAGTGCAGCTCTGCATCTATTTAAATATCAACTCAGTTTCTTGAGTATTGGTGACTATAATCTTACCCAGTTCTCCAACCTTTTGTATAATACTCCTAGTGACTTTTTATGTCTTTCTCCATTAAGAAGTAGTTAGTTCCAAGTAAACAGCAGAAATGCCTGCAATTAGTCACTATATAGATCTTTTCAGCATCAGGTGATTTAGTTTCCTTCATTTCTAATAATGCTCTGTCTCCAGTGAAGAACTTGCAGACCTACTTTCACATGCTTTTCCATTTAATATAAATTTAGCTTCCTAGTCTTGGGGCTTTTATTTTTAATGATCAAATCTTCTAAAATGGTTTCATCAGTTATAAGACCAATAAAAATAGCACACAGTCTGTTGGGCTTTTTGACTATTTGGTGGAGAAATCTGCCACCCATCCCATCTAGAAGTCACTTACCCTGCTATTACCCATCACACTTTACACTTGTTATCTACGATATGTGATTATTAGTAAAGCTCTCGTTCTAATATCATTAAATATCTGTAACAACCAGACACCATCATGAAATTATATAGTGGTTTCTCAGCCCTGTAAACCTAATTTTCCTGTTTTATTTTGTTTTGTTTTTTTCCCAATGAGATGAGACAGATACTGTTTTACCCATGCCATTGTTTCTACCTTTACACTGTTATGCTCCGTTCCCTTGTCGATGCACCCCACTGCCTTTGGCTTCATCTCCATCTTTCTGCAGACTGCTTTTCCTCTATACATCTGCTCTAAATGTGGCTGCTATTTTACCACATGCTGCTATCCCTTACAGTGTCTGATTTCACATCCTGTTCCAATAGTTTGACCTTGCCCCGTCTGTTTGCCAGGCCTCCTGCATTAGCATGTGTTGGGAAAGCAGTTTCTAACAGCCACGTTCAGTAAACCAACTGGGAGAGAAGCAGTTGCTTAGAAGCACTATCACCTACTTGACTTTTGTTCCTATCAATATGAGTTTCCTTCCTCACGCTCCATCAGCTGTTGCCATATTTTTGGTTATCTCATTTGTTATTCCTGACAACTAAACCCATGTCCTGCTTCCCCCTTCTTTTTTTTTTTTTAGTCTAAATTTCTTTCTTTTGAGCCATGCCAATTCCATTTTACAGAAATTCAGGATTTTGCTCAGCAAGCTGCATCCTCTTTCCATGCCTGCCTCCCTGCAGCTAGCTTCTCCCAAATGTTCTCAGTTCTGCTTTTCTCACTCTGCTTTTCAACAAAAGCATAAAACCTGGTAGACTGATCCTGAAGATGTCCCACTTTGCAGGTAATGCACTAACAATTTGGAGTTCAGTGTGGAAGTATCAACAAAAAAATATGATTGTCTTAAATGTCTTGTGATGAACTATAGCAAAACCCTTTCTGTGTAACAATCATGTTAGTGGAAGTTGACATTTCCAGAAATATATTTTATCCAGATTATTTATTTTTTCCCCCAGCCTACCAACATTCAACAGAAATTTATCTTCTCTTTGTATTGTTGAAAACTGTTGCTTATAAAACATAACAGTCATTTATATTAAGGGCATGTCTTCATTGAAGAGTGAGCATATGCAAAACTCTAGTTGTGCTGTTTTGTTCACTTCAGTGCTACACAAACCCTTGTCTTAGGTTGAACTCTTGCCTTTGATCACAAGTTGTGCCAATCAAAGATTAAACTGGTATTGTGGGAAAACCTGTTTGGAAGTGCCATTGCTCTTCTGTTTTAGTAATCTAAGCCAACAACTGGAAGGGATGTGCTATTGTGACAGTGAGTGAAAGTCATGTTCCAGGAAAAAAGGATGTTGAAGGCATTTTGCATTGATGCAGAAACATGTCATGTAGTGGAAATGAAGGTAGTGAAGGCAATAAACAAAATCCCCCTGAGCTGCTCTGTTGTTATTTTGCAAGGCAGCCTTGAGCCCAGACTGGCAGTGTCACAAGGTAAATTGAGAATAATCATCAGAAATTCATCAGAAGTAGTATCAAACAGACACTATTGATCTGTCAAGTGCTGACTTCCTTTCTTTGGTCATCCCGAACACATTCTTCAGTATTTTATTTATTTCCCATGCTTAGGCTTCACTTTTGGGAGTCCTTGTGTTGTTGTCTGCTTAGAAATTTCAGCGTTTCTGATTTCTGGGGTCTTCCAAAGTGATGAGTTTTTGCTGAACTCCTAGCAAAAGTCTTGTGCAGGCAAGGTCAGGTCCAGGCATGCAGTTCCTGTACAAATATGCTACAAGGATGGCAGAAACACAACAGAAAAATCGGAATTGTTCCTTAGATGTTACAATGAACTAAGCAACTTCCAACAGAGAAGGACCTTGGAGTCCTCATAGAAAATAAGCTATCCGTGGAACATCAATGTGCTCTTGTGGCCAGAAGGGCAAATGGTAGGTGTCCTGGGGTGCATA
Source organism: Chloroceryle aenea (assembly GCA_013399075.1). Lineage (NCBI taxonomy): Eukaryota > Metazoa > Chordata > Aves > Coraciiformes > Cerylidae > Chloroceryle > Chloroceryle aenea. Next base: position 244,456 of record VWZY01008199.1, read on the forward strand.
AAGAAGAGCGTGGCCTTCAGGTCCAGGGAGGTTCTCCTCCCCTCTACTCTGCACTGGTGAGACCACATCTGGAATACTGTGTCCAGTTCTGGTCTCTCCAGTTAAAGAGAGTCGAGGAAATACTAGCAGAGTCCAACAGAGAGCTACAAGGGTGATGAAGGTTCTGGAACATCTCTTTTATGTGGAAAAGCTGAGAGCCCCGGGCTGTTTTGTCTGAGGAAGAGAAGACTGAGAGGGGATCTTATTAATTTTTACAAATCTCTGGAAGGCGGGTGTCAAGCAGAAGGGGCCAGGCTCTTGTCAGAGGTACCCTGTGATAGGACAAGGGACAATAGTCACAAACTGGAACAATGGAAGTTCCACCTCAATATCAGGAAAAACTCCTTTACTATGAGGGTGACAGAGCCTGGAACAGACTGCCCAGAGAGGTGATGGATTCTCCTCTGGAGACTTTCAAATCTTCCTGGATCATGTGGTAACTTAGGCCAAAGATGAAGATGGGAGTTTAGGAGAACATTACAAGGTGAATGTGATTTATTTTTTTTTTGTTCCAATGTCTATCAACTAACTGTTCTTATCTCCTTAATTACCTTGGGAATTAACAAAGCATACTACTTTTGGTTTGTACAATATCATTCTCTTAAGACTCTGTGTGTTATATGTGTGAGAATATAGGTGCACATGTGCATCCAAACATCTATTTAATCAAATCCAACATCATCAGCTAAAAGGCATTAGAGCCACCAGCATGGTGACTGTTCCCCAGCTGTGAAGGAAGCCAAGGGTGATCAGTTCACAATTAAATACAACTTCCAAGTGATCAAGTTGCAGCAAAATAATTACCCCTTCAATTTCCCTGATTTACAAGTGAGCAGTTTAACTTTATTGATTTTTAATTAGTGCAGTACCTTTTCCATATTGATTCTTATATTGGTGTGTGCAGTGGTGGTGGTGTCTTTTATTCTCCACCTCTACTCCAATGTCTGCTTGGTCATGAGAGTGTCTGCAGTTAAATCTCATGCGTGCCTGTATAAGATGGCTGTTCTTTCCTTGCCATGGGTGTGAGGAATGCACTGACTTGCCTCTTCAGTTTGTTAGTTCAACCTTTTGGCCGTTTACAGTTAAATCCACGTTCCCTCTAATGATGTTAACCTCTTGTCAAGTTTCTTTTCTAAATGGTTTAAGGGGTGAAGACACCTTTACTTCAGCCCTTGCTTCACTGTTAAGTGGGGAGATTTCCAAGTATCTGAGAGTCTCTCACTATATTTCAACAATAACAATATGTTGGATGGGAGCAAGGTGTTCCCTGGAGCTGTGAAGGGAAAAATCCTAACACAGATATGTGACTAAACTATGTGACAGTAGATAAACTACATCCTAAACTCATTATTATATGCACCTCTAAAATGTTATGATACTGGTTGCTATCTTTAGTTTTCCGAAGCACTTAGACTTGAATCTCAGTTTGTAGCACACATTAGTTGGTGGGACCCAAGCTTTTCCCAGCCTGGTACCCTGCTTCAAAGAAATCCCATGGATCCCTTCCCCAGACTTTGCACTGACAGCAAAACTTAGTCATTTTATGCTCTTTCAGTGACTCAGATACATTCATAGGGCTTGACAATCCCTACAGAGACTTTCTGTTGGCACCACAGTCCCTGCAAAGAGCAGCAGCGCACAACAGACTGCAGTGTATCAAGAGTTGATTTAAGAGCAAGGAACTGTGCCTTGGGTTTGATCTGTGGCTGTTGTGTTGGATTATTTTCATGGACCTGGTTCTCAGAAATGCAACAGAACAAATCCAATAATTAATGTATGAAATTACCCGGAATTCATTCACAGTTACTTGTGAGTACTAATATCTAATCAGACATTGCTCTGGGGACATGTGTGCACTGGTGCTTCCAATTAGGAAGACATTACAAAACGTGCATACACATTTCTGAAAAATTCAGTTATGGAGTAAACATAGTTGGCTTTGCTTGCTGGCATTGCGTGCAAAGCTGTTTCAAAAATCTAATTGCATTGTGCTTTGAATATGTGAACTGATGAGGTTAAGTAATGAAGGTGCCTAAGCTTATTGCTTTACTAATATTAGTATTTTCTGTTAATGACATTGTTTACAGCTGTTTATGCAATGTAGTGCTGGTTTTCACAATATTTACTTAGCTGCAATTTGGTTTCAGTGATGTTTAAGCAGATACTTAGAAGTAAAATGTTCCAAAAGCGTGGGGGCCTCACTGTGAACAAAATGAGTATGTGAGGACATTTCAGGGCATTCAAACCACACTGAAGCAAAGCACTGGGAAGGTGACTCTTTGCTGGAACAACACAAGACTTCGTTGTAAGGAAGGTTTATAATTAAAATCCCACTCCCAGTGTTTTGAGAGGTTGCAGATACCAATTCTCTGTGTTTATTTTCTCTGGAATTCAGTGGTTCTTCTCTACATTTTTCCACCCCTGGAAAACACCAGGACTCTGATTTTCTTCAGGCTGAGACAGGCAAGCAGACCTCAAAGTGAAGAAAGTAGAGCCCTTATGAGTTTAAGCTTTGTGGGAAAAGTTTTTGACAATTTTTGTCTCCAAAAAAGGAGTTATCACAGCTAACCAAGAACCAGCCTAGAGAGCTGAGGGATTAATGTTTGTGTCCCTTGATGTTTGCAGGATGAATTGATGAGGAGGCAGATGAAGAAGATGATCTGCAGTGTTCAAGCCTGTATTTCCAATATAGTTTTCAAACCATCCAAGGTAAAGAGACAGCTGATGTTATTTTATCCTCATAGCTTCTGCCTGAAGCTCAGACTTTTCTGTGTTATTTTCTTTTTCTGTAGCCCATACAGAACTTTTCCAGTACTCTTACTGGAAGTTCTCAATTTTGGGATTGAACTCTTCTAGCATTTACCTTCCTGAATATTTGCTTGTGATACAAGATTGAAAAAGTCTTAATTGGATGTTTGCCTGTACCTGGAATGCAGTTCATGTGCCAGTAGATTTTATATATAAGAAGCATTTATCCATTTAGCTTTCTGTGTTTCATAAGGCTATGGATTTCTTTGTTACACGTAGGAGCTGTCACTCTGGATCAGAGCTGTGGTGATTCATTGGCTTAATGCTACCGGAACCAGAAGCAAGATTCACATGAGAATTTCAATTAAGAATCAGAAGAGATGCAAGATACACAATTTTAACAGTGAGGGTGATTCATCATTGGGAAGGAAGCAGCCGTGGAAGCAGTGAATTTTTAATTTGTGTTTGCAAATTAGCACTGGAGGTCTTTCTGGAAGATAAGCTGTAGCCAAACCCAAGTTACTGGGTTCAGTACAAGGGTAACTGAGTGAAATTAGATGTCATATGATAGAAGAATGGGCTACATGAAGAGAGTCTTTTCAGTTCATTTGTCCTAAATGCAGAAGAATAAAGTCCCTGGGAGCAGAAAAGACTAGCTTTCTCAGGAGAAAACTACCTCTGACTAGAGGTAGAGACTACCTCTAGCTTCTCCTCCTCCTCCAGTTATTTGAAGCCAAGAAGAATTCATGCTGCTGGCTTGGTGCTGACCCTCAACAGAGACCACTGGCACAGCACCAATTCAGTGCTGAAGCTGTGTGCTTTTACTACAGGGCTGGCTTTAGAAAATAGGAGACCTGCAAAATCAGCATATGTTTTGCATGGGAGGAAAGTGATGTGACAGAGTGTGTGTGTGAGGAGGAAGTTAGGAAGATCAAATTCATTTTCAGTTCCTAGCAACTGGGAAGTGTAATCAACTGTGGGGTGTTTTTTTGTGTTTTTGAAATGTTCACTAAATCTGAAATTGTGTCATACTCTGAATATACCTTAGTTCATGTGTGTTGGGGCTACAAGTAGCACGTTTTGTTTCATTGGCATGGATTGTTTATGTTTCTGAATTTGTTATTCATGAATGCCAGATACCAGTAGGTGGTTTTGTTTACAATCTCTTTTTAAAGACCACTGTGATCTCCTGTTGTTTTGTAACCTGGAAAGGGTCATATTTAATCTGTGGCAGTAAAATTAATTCATATGCTAATCAGGACCTGGATCAGACTGCACTGAACTTTTTTTTCTGGGATGGACACTTCCATTTTGCTATAATTTTTCTGTCATATTTCCTGATCTTGCTTCTCATTTATCCTTCAAGATTTACACTCCTGGATGGCCACCAGTAGACATCAAACCGAAAAGAGAAATCCCATAGTCCTCCATGTGTTCATGTCTCTTACAATTAGCAGATTTATGGGAACTGAGGGAAGGATCAGGTGTTTCCAGCAGCTTGAAGCACATACAGTTGCAAAAGTAATAGCTCTTGTCTCAATTATTTACAGCCTTTGGCCAAAGTGGCAAAAGCTAGCCGCCAAAACTTCAGTTGTAAAATCAACTGAAGTGGCTGTCCACCACAGAGAGCTGTCCACCACAGAGAGCAACAGATGCTCTCTGTTAACCCCTCTCCCTCCCCAGTGGGGAAGAGAATGGGAATAAGGGAGAGAGATTTAGCAATTAGACAAGAAATCTAGAACAGCTTTAATGAAAATAGTAATAACAGAATGAAATATATACAAATATATAGAAAACCAGTATCTAACCCAACACACTCTGATGGCAATTATGTCACCATCACCACTGATGCTGTGGAGTGGGCAGTGGGGAAGTCCCAGACTGGACTGAGCAGGAGATGGGAATGGGATTCAGGAGATGGATTCTGGAACTAGATTAAGCAGCACACAGATCAGGATCCAAGGAAGAACAGACAGGGTCCTCCTTGGACGCTGTCCATAAAAGAAGAGAGCTTGACCCCTGTGATCCCTCAGCTTTATACCGAATATGACGTATCTGGGATGGAATATCTCACTGGTCACCTGTCCTGTCTGCTCCCCACTGGAGATGTGGCCTTTCACTTTCTGCACTCTCAATGTTGTACACAAAATTTAGCAGTGACCTTGGTCCTCACAGGAGCAAGTACAAGCACGAGCCTTTCTGCACACATCACTGCTAGAAGCAGACACTGTCTGTGAAAACATCCCATTGCCTTCAGAAAGTGCAGTTAGTTAGATGAGATGTAACAGAAAAGTAAAATCACTGAACAGAATTAGTTCTGTTCTCACTCAAACCAGGACACCACTTCCACTACCTTCTGGCTTTTAATAGAGGGAAAGCTGTAGCTAATTCATTTAATAAGAAACCTGACGATGGCTGTCTGGCAGGTTTTGAGAGTGGTAGCCTGGTGGGACACATGCCACATGAGGGGGGGCTTGATCTGGCCCAGTTCCTGGGCTGTGTAGGCCTCGTCTCACTCCAAAGATGATTTAATAGGCGCTATGAACTTTACAAAAAATAAGACTTAGTTGGAAGGTAGGTGGCAAATGACCTTTGATCTGGATGCTTCATCTCCATGTAAGTGCTTTAAGCACTTGGGTCCTTGCCCTAAGAAGCTACTTTTCTATACTGAATTTCTGCAGAGGTAAAAGTGTGAGATCTATGGGCTTACCTTCTGTTGGGTTGTTGTCCTAAGCACATCTCCACTACTTGCCTGCACTGAAAAATTGGTGCTTAGTAACGCATGTTTGATAGTGAGGGTAAAGTCTGTTCAGCACTAAGGGTGCTGAAACCTGAAAGAGCAGACCAAAATCTCACTAGGGTGATAGAATGACACTTTCTAGATGAACCCTGAATATTTCTGTGGTCATGAAAAGGAAGACTGCTTCAAAAAGCTTTGCTGCCAATCCCTCTGTCTCACTGTTTTGCAGAAGGACTGAACAGGAACATGTGACAGTTCTCTCCACAACATTGGTATGTTTGATTTTTGGAGATAGTGGCTCTTATTGAATTACTGAGCTAGTCTATCAGACAATATCCTGACTTCACTGGAATTTCACATCCTGAGTTTGATGGTTGTGCTATTTTCTGTTATATTTGTCATAAGGCTGTCATGGCAACAAAGGGACAGTGAGATTTGCTTTCAAGTCCTGCCTGTTTGTTATCCAGATAAAGTGATAGTATGCCTCTGGTTATTAAATGTAACTGCCCTTATTAAACATCTTCCACATCGTCATGTCTAACCAAGTATTTTCTCTGCTTCACACTCTCCTCCTTTTCTCTCTTTTGTGGTCAAGCATGAAAAGGGAGTTTGTTTTAAATAATCACAACTCTGTACTAGCTGACTCCACCAACTGTTTTGACACAGGGTATTTCCACCCTCTCAGTGGAGATCACCTCTGACAAATTGTCATTCTAACCCACTAAGGACAGGATCAGCCAGGAAGTCCAGCATCCTCAGCATGATGAAACCCCAGAATAGCAGCCCTTTCTCCATATGTTTGCAGTGAGGACACAGCCACCTCGCCTCCTGCATGAAACTCCTCTTTGTCCCACTTGCTGGCCTTGCTGTCCTGAGCGACAGAAACTGCAAGCAGTAAAGAAAAAATGGTTTAAGTATGAATGGATAAATTGCTGCAGACTCAGGCCTGGAGCACGTCGAATTAGAAATGAGACATAAACCACCCCTGCTGACAAGCAGTGCAGTAGAGTTGCCCGTGAGATTTTGTATTTGCTCATATTTTGTTTGTGGCAATTTTGGCAGCTTGTTCTTAGAGACTTCACAGTCAGCTGATTCATGCCCAATATTTATGGTTTATTTTGCATTGCTTCATTTCTTCTCCTAACTAAGTTTTGTCTCCTGCATGGCTGAAGTAATGCCTTTCCCTCTTTGATCGTTAAATACAAGGTATTTGGGTTGACATTAGCTACACAAAGTTACCGAGCATCCAAAGTCATTTGTTGTACCAGGGAAGAAGTTTCTCTGTGAGTTATTTAAAACTGATCACTACCTTTATCTCTTATCCCAGACAGCCTTTTTCTAGGATAGGAACATTAAAATCGAGTTCTTAATGATTTGATATAACCATGAGAAAAGGATCTGGCTATTGTGGCATTCAATTTATTTCAGGATTTCATGTAACTAGTCAGGAAAGACAGGTGCAGATCATGAACTAGAAATTCCATCTTGGAAGAAGATCTTCCCAAGAGATTTCTTTTCTTTGTTCTATGCTTTGTTGTATTTGAAATACTATTTTAAATTCATGCATTGAAATTTTTTCCTTTGATCTGGGGTAATTTGGATCCAGCAGAAGATGTACAGTATGTCGGTAACACATGAAAATTGCACCAAATAAGTTAATTCTAAAGATAACTGTAATTCCTAAGGTATTGCTTGACAAACATCATTACAGTGATGTGAACTGAATTCATTATGAATGTCATCACCATGAATTTCTCTGTTAAGACAGGATACACTTACAAAGACTGAATGTCTTGTTACTTCTGCACATGCAAAAGCAAACCAGCAACATTTGAAAAGACACATTGCCCTCAAATGAATTTCAGAAGTTTGTCTATAAGTAGACATTTTTTTTTTATTTTGTGATAAATCAGTAATGCCCTAGGGCTCTTCCAGAATATGTATGCAAAACAGATTATCAGCCAAAGAGAAATTGCATTCTCTTGAACAATTACTTGCAGTCATTTCAAGAATGCATGTTCATCTTTTGCCTACAGATGCTGTTTTTGAATATGGCCTGGTTTGAGTGAGAACAGAACTAATTCTGATCAGTGATTTTACTTTTTAGCTGTCTCTTCTAACTAACTGCACTTTCCGAAGTTAACAGCACATTTTTAGACAGTGTCTCCTTCTAGCACTGATAGCACTTGATGTTTAGGGTTACTACCAAAGACTGATGTGTGCAGAAAGGCTCTTGCTTATACTTGTTCCTGTGCAGACCAATTTTGATGCTATGTTGGGGGTGCAGAAAGTGAAAGGCTGCACCTGTGGGAGGGAGTGGTCAGGACAGGTGACCCTAATCTGACCAACAAGGTGTTCCATCCCCTGGATGTCTCATGCAGTATAAAGCTGAGGGATCACAAGAGTCAAGCTCTCTTCTTCTATGGCCAGTATCCAAGGAAGACTCTGTCCATTCTGCCTTTGATCCTGATCTATGGGTTCTTGAATCTAATTCCAGAATCATCTCCTAAATATGATTCCTATCTGTCACTGAATCCAGTCTGGGACTTCCCCAGTGCCTCCTCCACAGCATCAGTGTTGATGATGACATAATTGTCAACAGAAGGTTTGTGTTTGATACTTGTTTTCTATATATTTCATTTTATTATTATTATTTTCATTAAAGCTTTCCTAGATTTCTTTTCTAATCAGCAATTCTCTCTACCTTATTCCCTTTCTATTCCCTCTTGGGGGGGGGAGAGGAGTTGACAGAGAGCTTCTTTTATACATCTAGTGGATAGTCCTGACCCTAAACTTTGATTGAATAATTTTAATTTTCCTTTGTTGTTTTGAGTTTTTGGTATTCAGGACTAAAACTTGCTTCATTTGAAAGTTCTTTTACCTTAATTCCAGTAAACAAATACTCAGCAGTGATGTTCATTCGATGACTTAGATTTCCTTTCACTAATCATTTAATTTTTGCTGGCTCTTCAATAATTGACAATGGCTTTCTACAAAGATAGCTTGGGATAATGGCTAGTATCAGCTCAATCTAGTACCAGGTTGTAATATTTCTGTAATTGCCTTTCTCTGCCACCATCTTGCAGAGTTTCTGGGCCAGCTCTGTCTCAGTGCCACAATTTTCCTCTATGCATGTGTATGTTGAGTTGCAATTCAGAAATCCATGTCCTACAGAGCAGAGAAATGAGAATAGCAGTCCAATTTAGTCCACTTAAACTTGGGAGTTCTGGTGGTCTGGACCATGAATTGATACCATGTATTGATATCAGTTTGTCCACAAATCTCAGATTTAATGAAAGTCACCCACCCACCCTGGAGTGTGAAAATCACAGTGCAACCTCACCCTGTAGTAAGTGATGTCCCTCACTATGGCCTAAGGGATAGTTAAGGCTTTAAAACAGTAGTAGGGGTTCTATGCTGTGGACAGTTGGCCATGATCATTGCAGGCTGGGCATTCCAAGGGGGAAATGTTGAAAGTCCTTGAGCACTTCTAAATGTTTTATCCCATATGCCTCTGGACTTAAACTCTGCTATCCCTGCTTCCACTGTAATCTGATGTAGCAAATGGTGCTTGGTGTTTCATGTGCCCTGCTTGATAAGAACATGCCCAAGCATGGCAGGGAGAGATGGAAATTACATAAATCTAAAATGGAGAGGAATGATAAATTATGGCACAGTCTGGAAAGTCGTGGCACAATATTGATTAAAAGTGTGGGACTTAAGTACTGATGAATAAAGCAGCAGAGGAAAGAAACACCTATCTCTGAAAACAACAGAGAGAAAATAATCCCACGGGATCTTGTCTTTCCAGACAAAAAGGTCAGCAGCAGTCCAATTTGCTGTCTGGAGAAGGCATGTTGGCAGAGGGAAAGCCTGACAAGTGTGTTGTCATGTTCCCCTCTAAGCAGAGACACAAATGTGCTTCTGAAATCTCATTGATGCAAAGCAGTGTGAGAGTATGAAAAGGTGGGAAAGTGGCATTCCTGGTCTCCTGACAATATGTGCTGTGAACAAGCAACAGATGGAGCTTCCAGCATCACCAGCCTTTTTGGGCAGGCTTGCTCACATTGCAGGCTCGTTAGGTATTTGAAAGTGTGGGAAAGGCTCTGATGAGCAGAGAATCTCTCCAAACTGTCCTTTCAGGTAGTGAGGATGATGAAATTCCTAGCACCCATATATAGCCTAAATCCTCTTAAATTGAAAGTGATGCTTAAGTACTAACAATTTCCCAAGAACATTGAATGTTTGTCCTTTTATGGTCTTTCTTAACACTGCATACATCCCTCATCTTGCTGCATGCAAGGGAGTTTTTGGGGAAGCGTTGGATGAAATGTCTGAAGACATGGAGCTGCTCACCAAGTTTTGATACGCCAGGATTTAGCCAGAGCAATGTGTCTGACAGTGACTGGATTCTGCACTCTGGTGCCAAACGGCAGCTGTGAGTTGATAGTTCAGCTAATGTTTAAAATCCAACATCTAGGATCCATCATCCTTGATGCAATTCTTTCTGTAGTGCGAAAAATAGTAACAAGGTAAGGTTATGGAAGCTGAATCTGTCCAGAAAATTCTGCATGCTCCCAAATTATGGATGACAAGTAGGTGGAAGGCAGAGACACTAAGCTCTTCCAGGCTCTCTGGCATAGATGCTTCTCCTACATGTGATCATTTGTGATTTGTCCCCTTTTTCAATAAAAATGAGTAGGTGGGTAGGTGGGTCTACCTTTTCAATGGCCTCATTTTGAGCCTGAGAAAACCAATATGTTACCTTTCTTCTCTCTTTCTCCCTCTCCCCCCGCTTGTTTTGTGTTTTTAAAGGTTTGCAACTTTCCTTGATTTATTGGCTGGCTTAAGAGTTATTCTTCCTTTATATCCCAGAAGGAATGTCATGGCTGGTAGCTAGGATGCTATTTTAATGAGATACCAGTTCTGAAATACCTCAACTATATTCTGTAATTAAATGTAAACATGATGCAGGGTGGGGAAGATGTTCTGTGAAGGTAGAGGACTGCCTCTGATGCAATTCTGTATAGTATGGCAGAAAGCAGTTCTGCAGGAATATCAAGGAGATAGTTAACACCCACAAGAGATCTGCTGAAGTCAAAAGTAATAATAAAAATCAAGTACATTTGTGCTTGGAATTCAGTCTTCAAGAATGTTTTGTGGATCAATTCTGGTTCAGAGACATTCTTCATGTGCTGCACTGGTCCTTACACTGCATGGAAATTATGTGATAGGGGCCCAGAGTCCTTCTTAGGTACTAGAAAAGGATATTCTCTCAGAGAAGGAGGAAGCAGGATCTAAGGACTGTAGGTTTCACCTCTATGTGCTGAAATCAAATGGCAATTGGAAGGGAGGGGGATTTGCACATGGGGTGCAGCTGCCTTTGTTCATTCTGGGAGACCATTCTACCCCTGGGGCAAATCTCCCCATGACATCTCTGCTCTTTCCAGGGAGATCAGATTCCAGGGAAGTGTGAGAGTGAGAGAGTTGCAGAATGAAAGTAACATCCCCTGAAGCTTCACTTTGGTCAATATGAAAAAAATCTTTCCTTGAGAACAAAATTCCTGTCCCCTTACACTGTCTTGTATATGCACATGCTCTGTGCATCAACTCTTGCTTCAATACATCTCTGTCTAAACCTATCACCCTGACATCCTCCTATGGTCAGTAGAAAGGAGAAGGTACCACCAGAGGCATATTTTTCTTGTCAAAGGACAGGTGTTGAAGAGAAGACACAGGAGTAGCATTCACTGAAATTTAATCTAGAGGAATTGCATTCTTCATTCCTCAGTGAGACAAAATCTTTTATTCCTCCTCACCATGCCATATGATAGAAGAGCTGGGATATTCCCCAACAAATTCCCTAGATGTTTGGACCATGACTTTGAGTTCAATGTGCATTATTTTGAGGCTGTCTTCAGGTTTGCAGACTGTGTGTCCCCGGGTTACTTGGAGTGACAAAGTGTGCCAGGGGACCAGCTCGTCCTTGTCAGACTTGTAGCCTTTTCAGGTGAGGTTCTGTAACTCTCCAGGCTGCACCTGTGGGGACTGTAGTTCTTGCAGCAGCTCTAGGTCAGCTTGTTTAACACATAGACTCATTGCTTCTGTCAGTTCTGGGCTTGAATGGATTGAAAAAGTAGTAGTGTTTTCAAATGAATTTAAGTAAAAAATGTCAGGAAATCCCATTTTTTCATTGTCTGTGTAGTTCTGCACTGGCAAAATGAAATACTGGAAAGGGGACAATAAATGTTAGAAGAAGAAAAAAAGAAAGAAGAAGGAAGGAAAAGGTTCCTCATACCTTCACAGAAGGTTGTTTTTTTTCTTGACAAAGGCCCTCAAAGACAATGTGAATACCTTTGAAGAAATGAAAAGTCAATGTGAACAAAAAGGCTCAGCCTCTCCCATTTCTAAATGTGCTGCTGTCTCTGTCATGGTGGAGTACACTGGGCACTGCAGCAATAGGACCCATGGTCCCACAGGGGTTTCTTTGCAGCTCCAGAGCAATTTGAACATCCCCATGTACCACCCTTAGACAGTCCAGACTCTCTGGTCCCAGTTTGTAAACCCATATGCAAAGTGGTTCACTCATGGTAATGAAGACAAAAAGCTGGCAGCCTGAAGGTTTGCCCAGATCATCTTTCTGACATTCTGCATGTAATAATATCATTCTTCAAGTGTCAGCTTGACTATGTGACCTGTGGTTCTGAGTTCAATAAGACAGTTGATGTGTTTAGGTGTTCTTCCCCATTCTGATGATAGTGTCCTTCCATGCAAGCTACCACATAATATTCATATTAGTACCCAGGGTGAGTTGTTTTCCTTGGGGGTCCTCAGCAGTGAGTGGTGCCAGGCACTGTGCTCCCTTTGCTCTCTGTTCTGATTATGGGTACTGTGTGGTGGAGATGCCTGGAGAAAAGCCATAAAGTGACATCTATCTTCATCTTCTGGTTGACATTGCCTGCTATGGTGTGTCCCTCCTGCATGACACTTAACACAGCCCCATCCAGCTGTGTGTGACACCAGTTTCTGCACTGTTATGACAGAACTGCCTCAGCTATTTCCTGGTGTCCCATAAAAGAAAAACTGGGTCCTTATGGCTAGATCCTGACTTTTGCAGGCATGAAAATGAAGGGAGAAGGAAGTGCTGTCTGCAGCCTGCCAGCTGCCTCCTGTGCCATATCTCTTTACTGAATAGGAATAAATAGAACAGGTCCCAGATGGGCTACTTATGATTGACAGGTGTCAGGTTGTGCATCCATCTTTGTCAGTCAAGTTGCTCCATGTTAAATGAACAACTACATGGTTCCGTGTTCCAGTTGTTTTCCCAATCTGAAATGCTTACCAATATCAAGCTAGAACATATATATTAGTACTTGGCATTTTTAACAAGAGCTATATTCTGTGTCACAGAAATTCAGCCAAATTTTCCATATAAGCTCTTGTATAGTTTGGGTTCATCTGTGTGAACTCAATATCTGCATGGGTATCATTCAGAATTGTTATTGCTTCAGCAGAAACAATGTTGTCATACATAGGTGAAATATCACACTAGAAAGGGTGATCAGTGAATTCAGGTAAATATTTGTGATGTCTATACAGACTCTAGTTGATAAACTCATTAAGAGATACTTACAAGTAACAGTGCACAAATAGACGGTGGATTTCCCTGTGAACCACATTCACAAGACAGGGTTTTTTTCCACCCCAGATGGCTCTGTTATATCTTTGCACATTGTTTTTTTGTTAATTCCTTCCGTGAACAAAACACTGTAGTTGCAAACTTGACCCAAAGCTGTTTTCTAAAAAATAAGCAGAGGGATTATCTCTGTGGTCTCAGAAGGTCTCTTGATGTTCATATTCTCTGCTTTTGTGAGGCTATGTATATTTTTGGTAGACTTTGCTTGTGCTCAGCAAGGTAAATAAAATACTGCCAAAGCATCACATCTGTTGTATAAGAACTTGTTTCTTTCTTCAAGTCTCAAGGCAAAAACCACAAGTAAACATTATTTTTCTTGTACACAGGCAGTTCACAGGAACTCCCCTGTGAAAACATGTGCGTATATTTAAGGCTAGAGGATAAATGTTCTGACTCAGAGTCCTAAGAAGTAAGTTGTTGTTCCCACAGCAGGCAGCGGCTGCCTTACAGCTGAGACAGGTTCTGTCGTCTCCATCCGTTCCCTGCCAGGCACACGTACAAATCAGCATCTGTCTCATATCCTATGATTTTGTTTTCTCTAACCATTTGTTTTTGCTAGTTATGTATTTATTCTGTGACTAAGAGAAAGCCATCGTTCTTTCACCAGGGGTGACACAGCTTGCATAATTACCAGCATATCTCATTTTAGACTCAGTGTCTTCTCCTTACAATTCTGTGCAGAAAGGTAGAAGCTTAATACACGTGTTATTTTATTTTCTGTTTGTTTGTTTCTTTTCAATTTTTTGGGGAAGAGCAATTCAGTGAACACAGGTATGACCAAATTCTTCTACTTGATAGCACAAATCAGGCTTTATAATGTCCTTGGCTACATTTAGGTAGCATTTTCCTCTGATATTTCTTGACTTTTTTTTTCTGGCTCCACTGTTTTTCTGTGTCATTCTCCAAAGCATTTTAGTTTAGACACTGCTGTCCTCTCATTCATTTGAGGAAAATGAGATGAGCACAATAGATCTCATATGCAAAACTAAGTCAGTTATTGAGAAGATATGTATAAAGCTTAAAAGCTGTTCCTAATCACAGTGCAGTTCAAGAAAAGCATCATCCAAAAGACTTCCTTCTCCTCAAAAAACATACTTAAAGTAACAACCAGCAGAGAGTGTTTTGTTCCCCATAACTACCACTGTACTCAGCTCCAAGTTGACAAGGTCTAATAATAAAGACAGGCTCATGTCATCTTGTATCTGGGAAACTCTTTTGCTATAGCAAGAGTAATTAGTTGAGCTCATCCTCAATATTAAATTTCAGCAACTCTTACAAGTTTTCAGAAAAATTGGGTAAGGAGTATGCTAGATCTGTTTGAACTCTAAGAAAAATAATTTTAAACCAAGGTATACCTCTCTTTCTGTGAGATGAGTGATGTGCTTCCAAAACCCCTCTTGTGTGTGTAGCATTCGCCTCAGGCTGTTGATCCTCAAGATATTTTCATGAGCATGTGGAATTTCAGCTTTTTTCTTATATAAAAGAATTGTGATATCCAGGAGTTTCCCAAGTATTTTATTTACTGGAAAGTGGGAAGGTGATTTTTTTCCAACATAGATATTTTTATATCAAAATTTAACTGTTGTTAGGTTTTCATTTTATGTGGGAATTTTAAATGAATGAACAAACAAAGAAAAGGGTTTTTTGGTTTTGGTTTTTGTTTTTTTAAAGACCAATCATCCATTTCAGCTTTCTAAATCAATCAACTCATTCTGTTTCAGTAAATTGAGCATTATGTGCATTTGCATGAGAACCTGCAGTGCCTCACAAATCTGATGTATCAGAGACTTCCACGTTCTCTGAGTCCCTTAGTGATTTTTACTTCTTGGCTGGGCTACTCCTCCAGGACAAAGCATTTTGTACCATCCACGGTACAAAGCCATTGGTGACCTAGTTTAGAGATGACTTGAAACCTTTAGGAAGAATAGGACACTAAGATATCTGAATGACAGCCTGCATGGAGTCTGCTATAGCTTAAAAAAGATCTATAGCTGAGACTGACTTGAAACAAGCTGTTTTCACACAGAAAACTGTGTGGAAATAGTGCACTCGGAGAAAAAAAATGCTGTAGAGTTCAGTGTAGTGCTTCAGTATTAAAATCAACTGCCTGTCTGTGTTTCCCAGAGGATGAAAATTTTGATGTTTCTATTGACCCTACAAAAAATGCAGAAGCTTGAAGCTCACTTGGGGGAAAAAATTCAGACAAAGTACATTAAAAATACAAGCTCTCTTTTCTGAAACTATATAAATTTCAGCAACTCCACAGAGTTTTAGGTACATTTGAAAGTGAAACCACTTGCTCAGAGGCCTAGAAGGAAATAGCCAGTTTTAAAAGTCTTCCTTATTACACTTTATAATGTTCCAATCTCTTGCAAAGCCATGAAGCCATGAAGTAATAATAAAACACTTTGTTCCTCTGAAGATAGTGAAGTTTGTTTCTGAGTTATGCAGTACATGGAACTGCTTAAAATTATCACAAATCAGCCAGCTGGGATAGTTTGGCTGTGTGAGTCCTGCCCTTGGACACCAGAAATCTTCAGCTCCATCCTTACCCATTCTAGGATGGGCTGCTGATCACACATCTAAAATGAGGATGGCAGCAGCACAACCCGATAAGTTTTATCTGTGTGTCCAGTGGTATCACACAAGACTTGTCAATAGATGCTGTGTGTGCTAAGTTTCAATTTTGCCCTAGTTCAGCCAAGTACAGGGAAAATGTCCAAACCTAAGAGCATGCTGAAGATTAGGCAGGCGTTTGAACAGGTTTGCAGCAATGGGGCTTACAGTGTTGTCTCCAGTCACAGTCATGTCTGACAGTGAGAAGAGCTTTGCCATGAACAAGTGACTGAAGTTGTCCTAATGTATTTAAAAGGTAAGATAAGGTCATGAAGCTTGCAGGGTTGATTAACAAACCAGAATATTTTATGGCTCATTAATTGTGGATGGACAAGTGCCATTTACAAATAACAACTCTCTAATCTTTTTCCAAAATCAAACCTCCACTGAGATGATAAAATACTTTAAATAACTGAGTTAAGTTTTGTCTCTGCACACCAGTGGGGTTCTAAAGCAAATTTAACAAGTGTACCATGTTTTCCAGAAGACCAATAATCAACGTTATGTCTGAGTTCACTTTCCTGATGTTTCCATCAGATTTGTAGGCCTGGGGTGTGGGTGTATGCTGTAGAAATTCTGTCTGTGCAGCTCCATAAAAGCTGAAATCCACAGCTTTGCCATTGTTTGTAATGTTGATGGTACTTGGGAAAATATAGTCCAGGCAGGTGAATCATATATTTCCAAAGTAAGCTATAACATAAGTAGAAACAATAGCCTTTTTTACCACTTATACTCTTAAAAAAAAAAAAAGCGGGATTTATTTCTGAATATTTTATTTCACAGACTCACAGAATCACAGAACTTTAGGGGTTGGAAGGGACCTCGAAAGATCATCTGGTCCAGCCCCCCTGCCAGAGCAGGATCACCTAGATCAGGTCTCACAGGAACAGATCCAGGTGGGTTTTGAATGTCTCCAGAGAAGGAGACTCCACAACCTCCCTGGGCAGCCTCTGCCAGGCTCTGCCACCCTCACTGTGAAAAAGTTTCTCCTTATGTTTACATGGAACCTCCTGTGCTCCAGCTTGCACCCATTGCCCCTTGTCCTGTCATTGGACATCACTGAGGAGAGCAAAGGTTTATAAAGGTTTATGAATTTTATTCATGAACATTCATCTGGTACTGACATGTCACTAATTAAATGTTTATCCAAGAGAGAGAGATTATTAATCTTTCTTCCCTGTAGTCAGAAACTTTCCACAGGCATGTTGATACAGTTTTTGGTGAGGCGTGCAAAATCTGCTTGCTTGCCAGAACACACACACAAAGACTCACCTTCCAATAGCATGGAGGTTTGTTTTTCTCTCTTAAAAGCAAAGGTGACTACAAATCTTTTCTGTGCTTTATTCAAGAAGTCTCTCTGGACAATACACTTGAATTGCTTTTTAAAGATGTCATCCCACAGTGGGATATGGGACTGCCTAGCATCTAGCAGGGCTGTCAATAATCCCATGTCTGCCACAGGGTAAACTGGAACAGAGTCCTGAAGGGAAAAAGAGACCTGTTGAACTTTGTAACTTGACAATGACATTTGAAACAGACCATTCTTCCATTTCTGATGTCGGGCAAGAGGAGTGGGATGTCAGTCAAATGCTTTTTTGTCCCTGGTTAGCCTCAGTATGATCCTACCCCTGCCCCATTCATACGTGAAAAGGAAATCACTATCTTGTGGTCTTCTGCAGCCACGAGTCCCTTTGCCTACCTCTGTGCCATACTAGTTTGGTGAACTGGAAACAAGTAGCACTGTAGCTGTTGATTTACCCTGCTCTAGCAGCAAACTGCCATCTAGCAAAGAAAAAAACCCAGACTTTCACTGAATAGAAGAGAAAGTGTTCATTGGATTTGATCTAGAAACTTATTTAAGGAAAATGTCCCATCAGGAGAAAATGGTGATGCATCAGATAGATCGTTCAAACCCAGAGTAGATATGAAGACTACAGTGGATGCTGCTAAGCAGTTGCTTTCTTCACAGAGTTGACCATTAGTGCTGCAGTATGTTGTCCTGACTATTGCTTCCTAGCCAATTGCTGGGAAGGTGAAAAAAAACCCCCAAAATGTCAGCTGAGCAGCATGAGTGGGATGTGAATGGAAACTTTGTGAAGAGGTATGTTAGCCCAGAACCAGGTGTAGCATTGAGAGAAGGCCCTTGTTACATATAGCCCTCATATGTTAAAGACATATGCACTGGCTGAAGTTTAGGATTTCTGTCTTTGCAGCAAGACTCATCAGTCAGAAAACAGAGGTATACAGGGGAGATAAGTATCTCAGACTCATTGAACTTGGCACTACACTGAAAATCCAGAGCCATTACTGTCCAGAGCTCCAAATGCCTATTAATATACAATAGCAGAACAGTCATACAGTCATGAAGCAGATCACGTTTCTCATGTACCCCAAGAGCAAACCAGCACTCTGGAAGCTGGATAACATGCCTTACCACTACATTATCCATGGCAGATGTATTTCAGCCCATGTGGAGACAAAAATGTTGTTTGAGAAGAAAGCTACATCTTTCAACACAGCAGGAGATAAAATAAGATGTTAACAGGCTCCTTACCTCAGCTACCCAGCATCTATAAAGGATTAGATGTTTTCTGGAAATCTTCCAGATAACAGTGCCTGCTGAGATTTGGAAATCCCTGGCTTTTAGCTCATTCAAATGTAGACATGGCCCATTTCTTCATCCTGATTTACAGTTACAGTACAAAAAGGCCAATCTCACAGCCTTTAATCATCCACATCCATCCTCTTGCCTCAACTGAGTTTGAGTAACAACTTCATAACCAGTCCACGGGGCTAAAATTTAAACTGAAATGACTGCTCAGGATAAAAACCCCTTGAAGCTTTTTTGCCAGCTAGACAGAAATGAAGGAGTCTCCACAAATGAGTAGGAGATTGTGCAAGTGGACGATAGCTGCAGGATTTCAGCTAGAACTTCCCTTCCAGATTGACAATATAAACCTTACTTCCACAAGTGATTTCAGAGACTCACAGCAGTGAGCTGCTAGCTATATGGATTCCTGAACACTGCTTTCCAGACTGTCTGAAGACAATTTTCCAGTTTATGTTACTTGGGAGTTTGGACTACATGATCACAGGTGTCCCTCTGGATTTAAAAACCTAGGAAATCTGCTTCAGCTAGAAAGTTAATATTTTTCTGACAGTATCTTTGATTGTAAGTGTGACTGTATGGTTTCTATCACACGAAGTGAGAATTATTTCTATTATGTGCATAATTTCATATTAACAATGTAATACAGAAGCCACATAACTGGAATTATAGCATCTCCAACCTTGAGGATACTGAAAAATTGACAGGAGAAGGTTCTGAGCAACCTGCTATAACTTCAGAGTTGATGGTGCTATGAGGAATGACCTTCAGAGCTCCCTGTAAATCTTAATTATTTTGGAATTAATGATTCTGTGGTCTAGACTGTTAGGACTTTTGGTCTCGGATTATTTTGGAGAATATATAATCTGTTAAAAATAAATATAATAACTTCCTGGAACCAGCATACCTAGTACATCTACATCCCTGGGCTTGCCTCCCATGACATAAAGAAAACATCTCTGAAATAACAGCTGAACAGTAGCAGAATGAGAATGCAAAAACTGGAATTCAGTTCCAGAATACTAGAGTGTCTAATATTGTGACACAAACAAAATACCCACAGCATTCAATAATTTGCTTAGTACTTAGTTTGTAAAAGGAAAAGGTAGACTTTTTACTTGTGATTCTCACAGAAGGGGTTACAGTTTGGGTCTATCCAGGTGATCAGTTCAAATTCCATGTATTCCAAGTGACTCCCTGTGACTACTGAAAATACTGAAACAAACTTGTAAATGTCTAAGGCAGACATTCTTACAGGGAAAGATCTGGTTTGGAAAGGCAGATGTGGGTAGTGAAACTCACATTGTTATCCAAGAATCACTACAAAGTAGTCATATTAATGAACTTCATCTTACTTTTGAGGGAAAGTAAGGTTTTTCTAGATGTGAATGTTGGTAGCAATCCTGTTAAAGTCAATTAAGCCTGTGCCCATTTTTTTACTGGTTATATCTATGAGTTAACAAACTGTGATTCTGTGATTCTGTGCTCTAAAGCTAGACTTGCTAATCATTTCAACTATTGCTTTGTAATTTAAATGTAAATTCAAAACAAATCACGGTCATATATTACTGCCCACATACACTGATTTAGGCTGGATGCATTCCAGAGCCCAAACACACATATTCTGAATGTATTTAATTTGCTTTTTAATTTCACCTGATATTTTACCAGTCACAGAAAGCTTCTGGCAAATTATGAGTCAGCATTCTCCTTCTGTAATATACTACAAAACATTTAAGCCAAGTCAGATGCACTTGAGCTTTAGGATCTGCATTGCTCTGGGGTATCTATCACTTGCACACAACATGAGCAGCCCGATGCCTGAATGGAGCAGCAGCATCTTCCAGCAAACACATTAGAAACAGATTTTCTTCTGGAGATTTTGAGGGGGTTATAGCACACTGGAATTGCTGCCTTACTGTAGGAGATGATGTAATCCCTCTACGAGTAGTTCTCCCTGGTTATTTTGGACACTGCAAGGGACAGAGAGAAAGTCTTACTTGGCCTTTCCCAAATTCTTGGTGCTGGAGAAGAAAATGCTGTTTGGGCAAGTTCTTAGACAGTGTGACTCTGATTCATAAGGATTTTCATGACCAATCTCCCATGTTTTGGTGCACTTGATCTCCCAGTCAATTACCTCCCTGCACAACTGCAGAGGTGAACAAAATCTATCAGTGAAATGGACCAGAGGTGATATTGCTTAGGTTTTTCTTACATGCTGATAGCATCCTCTGGTACCAGATCACTGAGGATCTTCGTTACATCTCTGAGATGGCTGTGACCTGCTTCCATACCTTACCCTCCCAGGGAAGCTGCTACCTTCCTGTTTGAGCAGCCCTAAACTGTTATCCATACACTGAGCTGTGATTTTTTTTAATGCTATTTGTTATTGTTAGGGAAAAAAACCCAAAACTTTGACAATGTAGCCTATGAATTTCAGCTTGATCCCTCTTTTGAAAGGAATCCAAAATCTGATGGGGAAAGATCACAATCTGATCCCACACCCGAGTCCATCGGGCTTTTGTGTTAATCAGAAACAGCCTCCAATCTCCTGCTAAGTTGCTCATGAATTGCTGTCAATATTTTGTGAATCTATTGTGAGCTTGCGTGGACTGTCGGGCACACCATGTTTCAAGCACGGTCTGAAAGAAAGAAATGGACTTCATTGCTCCTCACCAAACTAAGCAGTGTGATGTGTTACACTCCAGCTTCCAGAGTTGCATTTTCCTGAGGTGCAACTCAGAAATGCTGGTTTGTCTCCTTTGCTTCAGATCCTGGATGTGGTGGGTTGGAAAAGCTAAGCCTGCAGGGTTAGAGCATTCTGGTTTTCTATAGAAATTTTAGATGGGGTTAGGGCAGGAACGGGTTGTATTGGAGATAGGAATGACAAAAATCAGCCTTTTTCTTTTTTCCAGTGAGAACAAAGGAGAAAATCATAAAGGAAGAAGGAAAAACCTATGGAAATATACTCGTGGTTTAGAAGGGCTTAGTATTTTCTTTCTGTAAATGTTTCTTAAGGGAACTCATTTTTTTCACCTACATTACTACAGTTACTGAACAATAGCACTGGATAGGTTAACTCCTTTAAGTAGATTGTTTCAGGAGACACAGTGCAAGGAACTGTCAACCCAGGGATATGAGTGCACACACACATGCACACATATTACACCAGTCCAGACTGGGAGGTGATCTGCTGGAGAGCAGCCCTGGGGAGAAGGACCTGAGAATCCTGGTAGACAACAAGTTCTCCATGGGACAGCAATGGGCCCTTGTGACCAGGAAGGCCAATGGCATCCTGGGGGGCATGAAGAAAGCAGTGTCCAGCAGATCAGGGGAGGTTCTGCTCCCCTCTGCTCTGCACAGGTGAGACCTCACCTGGAGTATTGTGTCCAGTTCTGGGCTCCCCAGCTCAGGAGGGACAAGGATCTGCTTGAGAGAGTCCAAGGGAGGNCTGTGATATACAATATGGTTGTAATAATCTCATTCACGAGGTTATGACACTTTTTCTTACACTGTTTGTTCAGGTCTTTCACCATTGTGCCCATTTCTAGAATTGAATTAATAATACCACATAGAAGAAGCACTGTTAAAAAGCCTGTACCTCGTATCAGGCAGGACTGTCTGAGGTCTTGTGAGTGGCAAGGATTTTACCATTATCACTTTTCATTTCTCTATCACAACATGTGCCAGATGTTTCTTTTTCCAAGAGCAGTCATTAGAACTGTTTAATAAAGGAACAGAAGGAAACCAAGGCCACTCCAACATAATCTTTACTTATTCCCTACAGGGGAAGGACAGGAGAAATATGCTTCAGGAAAAGCAACACGTATAACTGGGAAGATAATTCATTCCATGTTAATCCAACCACACCACAGAAATATCTCTGTTGGTGACTGTTCTGCATAGATGCCATTCTTGATTTGTGAATACCCTGCACCAGGGACTAGGATAGTGTGTCATATTGACTCATGCATTCCTTCATGGGTTATTCATAAATAACTGGTGCCATCTAATTCTGGCTAACAAAAATGCCTTATGTAAAATTAATAGAAGCAAAACCCAGAAGGATCTTTCTGCATTAAGAATCTGTCCCTCAAAAGCAGTCGTCTGATAAAGCTTAAAAAGAACCGTTCCTGACTACTCAGGGTGCCTGCTAATGGAAATTGCACCCACAAGTAAGAACTACTAACCTTTGATCCTTTGTTTCTGAGGATGGAAGAAACGATACTCCAAGCAGTGAGATTCAGAACTTTTTTCCACTGTCTCTATACAATATATCAGCTCCTGAGACATTACAACATTTGCTTCTTTTTCCTTTTGTGTGATTTACAAGAAACATTAAAGCACTCAGAATCAGAACAATGTTTGTCTTATATTAATAATACAGATATCCAAGGCATCTCTGAGCAAACCTGAGGGAAAGCAGTCAGGGTGAATCAGGCTTTGTGAAATACTAAAACTGGCACATTTCTAGGTCAAATGGAATGGATTTCAGAAGCACAGACCTTGTGTGGGGATCATCTTGACAACACCTCCCACCTTTGAAAATGAACTCAAATCAAAACAAGATATCTGGTCCAGATACAGGTAGTCCATTGATTAGAAAGGGACTTTGGCCACAACAACCCCAGTGACTGATGTGAGGATTCAAGACTCCTTCCATGACTGGTTAAAACTTGTTTACAAAGAAAAGAGCCCTGAAACCAGAAATTGGAAAAGGTCTCTTGAAGGATGCTGAGGGCTGGGATCAGACACCTGTCTAGGGTGTGGGAGCCTTTGGTTGCTGTCAAAGTGTGTATTGGACAAAGGACAACACACTTAGGTCCTTCACACCAGCACTAGATGGAAGGGGGGGCATATCCTCTCAGTTTTGTGAACTGAACTCATGTCCCACCCCTAGCCTTGCACTCTGCTTTTACTAAAACACTCAGGAAGATGAATACAACACACAACTTACACAAAACTCTTTTTATCTTTGGTTTCGCTTAAAACTCCAGAAAGATTTAGCTGTGAGCTAATGAATGTAACACACGCAGAGACAGATTTTTTTTTTCATTCTGCACTGGGGTGAAAATCAAATGATTAAGACAGCTATTGTAGAGACCATTTCCCTTGATGGTCAAGCTGTGGCTCCTGCAAAGCATAGGGAGTAATTGCAGGTGAGGCAACTGAAAGCGGTAGCCTGCAAGGACGCTTGTAATCTGTAATGGAAAACCATAGATTCTTGATCTGTCTCAAAACCCCACCAATAATGCTGGCCCACAGACAAACTGCTGAGGTCAGTCGATGCCATCAGCATTAGTGCTTGCAGAGCACATTTCTGGGGAGCTGATGCAGTTCCTAGTGCAGCTGAGTGAGCGATATGTGCTATAACTGCTCTCTTCTGAACTCCAGATGGGCATTTGTAACTAAAACCCCATTTAGTGCCACAGCATTGAGCTGTGGTTGCCAGTCCTGTAGATTTAGCTGCTGGTGCTCAGGATCAGCCCAGAGACAGCACAGAGCAGGGTTCCCCACTTCCCGTTGGTGAATGTGGGGCAAATGTTCCAAACATGCCATGGGGGACCCACGGCCAGGGCTTACCCCCATCCTGTGGGAACCACTATCGGTTGAGCTTCTTACATTTGGTCCCCACTTGGTCCCACTGTGTCAGGCTGTGAAGTGCTTCATGTATGTGCTCCCAGTTGGAGCAGAGAGACCAGTGAGTGCCCAGTCCGTGGCACCACCTGGTGCTATCCTACACACCTCATCCATGCTGTTGCATGGCTTTCCTGTTCTTGTTCCAGCAGACATGGTATTTGGATCATCTTCTGTGCCTTGTTTCCTCAATGATGACTCCAGAGGTCCCTGTTACCCCATAACACCCCTTGCTTTGTCACATATTTGGCATTTATATAGTCCAGGTGTATCACCCTGGGTGATAGAGAAGTCAAAACCAAACAGTTTCTCCTTTGATTCCATTCACTAATGATGTATCACTGAAAAAAACCCAAACAAGCTAAACAACACCACCACAAAAACAAACAAAAAAGCCCACCTCATTGTCCTTTTCACTCATCATTTGACTAATCTTTCCTTAGTAGGCAAGGCAAGAAGAAAGCAACAGTCCATTGAAGGTAAAAGCAACTCATCTTTTCCAGCAGCACAGTCACACAACAATGCATCTCAGATATCTCACATACAGCAAGAAAACTCCCTACCGTTTGATGCTGTCAGCATGAAGAGCACCAGAGGTAACTAAACTGTGCCAGATGAAATTACATAAGGAAGGATGAGCCATATTCATTACTGCTTCAGAAACTGCTTTTAGACCCATTTCAAAACACAGCTCTGATGGCATCTTCCAAAATTATCTAAAACTCAGTCTGTTCTGATTTAAAGTCCCATGATGGTTTGCTGCACTATCACTTCCATAATTATTGTCTCTAGAGGGTAATTTTCCAAGGCTCCAGGACATGAGCTGTGCAAATAATTTATCTTTTTCAGCTCTTCAGCTAACGCGAAAAATGGAGATTGAAATGAGTTGTGGTCTCTGTCAAATGGCACCTTTTCTTTCCTGATGGACCTTGCCTCTGGGTTAGCTTAGTGAACAGTCTGAAGCAGTGCCTGAAGGAGTCTGTTATCAGTGACAGCTCCCGGAGAGTGGGTGAGGGACCAGAAGACTGGAAAAAGACATTCTTAGGAAGAATTTCTTCACCATGAGGCTGGTGAGACACTGAAACAGGTTGCCCAGAGAGGTGGTGGAAGCCCCATCCTTGGAGATTTTTAAGGCCAGGCTGGATGGGGTTCTGAGCACCCTGCTCTGGTGGGAGGCGTCCCTGCCATTAGCAGGGTGGGTGGAACTGGATGATCTTCAGGTTCCTTCCAACCCTGAGAATTCTATGATTCTATGATTCTATAAACAGGGCCTACGCTGAAAAAGAAGGACAAAGGAACTGAAAATAAACAGCTTAATTAAATTCTTGGAAAAACTCTGAAACAAAATAAACAAAAATGAAACTGTCAGCCTCTAAGGAGAGACTGAATAACAGTCAATGTAGGTTAGTCAGAAGCAAACTATTTGAAAACAGTCTATTTAATGAACTAAGGAAACTTTGGTAATAACACTGGTTGGCCAACCTTTCTAAAAAAATAAACTATTGATGGTTCATAGTCAAAAGGGAAGAGGTTCCTTGGAAAACTTTTATGAAGTCAGATAACCTCAGGGTTGCTTCTTTTTTCCTGTTACTTGGATGGTAGCAGACAGAATACAGATATTAAGCTGGTCTATAAAACAAGTTGTGAGAGACTGTGAGAGAGGCTCAGACTCCAAAATAAATTTGACAAATAGAAAAAGTGGTCTGTGAAAAAAAAAAAAGAAGGATACAGTTTAATAAGGACAGGTGCAAGATACCATACAGGCTGAAATTCTTATGTAAATACAGAATGGGGGACCACTGGGTGGGTCAAAGAAGCTATGACATTTTACACCATCTCTGGATGTGACCTTTGACACTTAATCCATGGAAAAATCATATACACAGATGTAAATATGCAAGGCATGAGCTGGAGGAGTTGATACTAGTCATTGTGTTTCTGTTGGATTCAAAGTCTGCAATCCCAACAACAGCAAGGCACTGACACTGCAGCTGGATTGCAGATGGCCCCACATTCACCACTGATAAGCAACAGGGCAGGAAATTGTTGGGCCGTTTTGTAACTGTTGGACTGACATAGGTAGCAGTTATTTTGATGCCTGCAGGTTTCCGTGGGGAGTGAAATGTCACCACATTAATTTTGTGGATTTTTGCTCTCTGCTCTGTTCAAACCAAGTGAAAAAGAAGCTTGGCAGCTGCCAGCATGCAGGGAAACTTGCAGTCTGGACTGCGGCAGGGTTTATTCCCCTGCCCCATGATTCTGAAAGATACCAGCCCATGTTCTGGGGTGACTCCATCCTCACTGGTGGCTGCAGGAGGGTGCACCAGCCGTGCACTGCTCCCTCTGCCCCTGCAGCTGGCAGGAAATGCCTGGCAGTAGAGGAGCAGAGTGGAGAACTGTATTTTTAACATCTTGAACTAGATGACTTGAACTACAGCTGTTGTAATATACTATTGCACAACCTCCATGCGAGGGAGACCCCTTCATTGTGGCAGTGGAGAGAGTACCACACTTTCCAAAATATGGCTCCACATATTGTCTTTCCCACCTGCTTCACTCAGCACTACCTTTGGCTTCTCAAAGCCCAGCTGCCTGCTTTCTGGCAGAACGGGTGTGTTTCTCCCCACACCAAGCAACTGGTTACACTGCCTAGACATGAAGCCAGGTCTGTAGGCTCCTCTAAGGTGCCCTATCAAATTCTTGCTGTCCAGTGCTAGAGTAGCTTGTCCCCATGATGGGGATTAAAATACTTTACTTATAGTATATTAGAAATAATTGTGTGTTCACTTAAAGTTAGGTTGAATTGAAATTTATTGTGCTTTGCTTAACCTGTCTGACTTTTGAGCTGTTTTTAAGGAATATTAGTCATTTAGTTAACAAAAGTAAGCTTTAAAGAATGAACTGTTTTGTGCATTTTGGTGTACTGTTTATTTAGCATAACTTAATTAACACGAGTAGCTAGCTTTTCTGAAGCCTTTGGCCACAAGGGAACTTATTCTTAGCTGCATGAAGGGAGGCCCTGGGACCAGTGCATCCTGTGAACAATAAGGTAGCCACACTCGTCAGCAGAAACTGCATCCTTGAAATAAGAAAGGGAACGGTCTGCCTGGAGACAGAAAAAGAATCCAATGAGGAGCAAGAAGATGCCAGACTCAAATATTACTATTCGACCAAACTCCCATGTGAGGGGAACTTAAATTGTAAGGATATAAGTGCCCAGAGATTTTTTTGTTCAGAGTCCCTCTCCAGAGGCACCCTACATGAGCTGTTTTTCTGCTGTGCCATCTAAATACATTATTTTAATAAAATTTGATGCCTGAGACTCTACTACAGGAAACTTAGGGTGAAGAATCTTCTTTAACATCCCATGCAGATATTCTGCCTGAGTAATTTACTGAGAGATATATGCCCAACATGGGGGAATACTGCAATCAAAACTGATAACATGAAACAAGTAGAAACTCCTGAGAGCAATAGACTTCGTTTACTGACAAGAGTCTGCATGATAAAATACAGCAGCTGTAATGAAAAGCAAGGAATGCAAAGGTGGTAATAGCTAATTATAGGTACCAGTGAGAAACCAGCAAAGGGAGTTGTGCTGCATAGAACCTGTGGTACCATTCCAGTGGTAGTAGGGGTTGTAGGTGGCACATGTTAAATAATGTCCAATAGGTCAACTAAATGGACAATCTTCCTAACATTTAGGTATCTGCCAGACTTCCCTAAGTGTCTTGAAGACTTTCTCAGTATCTTTCCCCTTACTGTGACCTGCTGCTATTTGTGATGCTCTCCACCATGAGACCACACGCAGGAATCCAGGGTGCACATTGGATAATGTCTAGAGGAAGACTTTGCTCATTTTTTCCTCCTTTCTGAAAAGTTCAGGAAACACGACCCTGAGGGAAGACTGGTAACACAATAAAGTTTCCTGATCTTGTAGAAAAAAAATAAAATATCTCAAGACTGAAAGGATCAATGCAGTCCTAAGTGAAAAGGTAGCTAGAGCAGTAGAACAAGTCTCTTGTGCTTGGGACTTCTCTTTGCCAGGCCACACTGGGATAGACAGAGTTTTTTCTGCTGCTGCCTCAGCAGAAATGACTATCCATTTGAGATTTTATGTACATAATTAAATGGCCACAGGTCTGGAAATAATAATTGGTTAAATAATGAATAGCAAAAGAAGTTTGCAGCTGGTAACAAGTGGTGTTTGGAGAGGATCAGGTGTGAAGAAGCAAAAGTTTTTGATAAACACCTTCTAGATGCTGCAGCTTTTGCATTTCTGTCATGTGAGAGAGCAGCTATCTGTCCTAGGGTTTGGTCTCATCCAGCAAAGACCAGGTGCTGTGCTGCCTAAAGCTGGGTGAGAGAGAAGCAGCCATTGCTCTAAGTGCCTCCAGCTGCTGAATTCAGAGCCTTGATAGAATTGGTGGAACCTGGCAGTCAGGAGCCTCACAGAGGCTGTCAGGTGGGAGCCTGGCAGTGCTCCTACTGATGAAAGCAGTTAGTCATTTTCAGCAGAGCTCCCCACTATTAATGCTCTGCACGCAACCTCTCTCTTCCCCCCACTGTGATATGACACAGAGACACAGACTGGCTTTGGTGAGACAGTGGTCTTCCTCTCTGCCTTCATTTTACTTGGGAAAGCTGTTTGTACAAGGTGAGGACTTTTTCAACCTGCCTGTTCCCTCTATATTTGCAGAGGAAGGAGCAAGTTTGTTGGCTGGTGGTGCTGCCTGACAGCTGCTTCCCCCTGGGGAATGCATGGAGAGCACCCCTTGAACTGAAGGTTGTGTTTTAATGCAAAATGTTAAACCAATGTAGATGCTCTTCTGGACCTGAAATTTGAGTGAGGGATTGATGGCACCCATGCACTAAAATAGGCACACAAATCAGCATTTTGCAACTCAGACCCATGTCATTCTTGGCTGTTAAGTGTTTTTGGAGCGTGACTTGCAGAAAGGAAAACCAGGCTTTAGCTCACAGCAAGGCTCTCACTTTTCCAAGTGTTCCCAGGGGAACATGATAAAGGAAATAAACATGGACATAGAGTAATTGGGTATGAAAAGGATCTTTAAATGATGTTGAGTCCACCCCACTGAAATAATCAGGGATGTCTTTAACTAGATCAGGTTGCTTAGTGTCCAGTCCAACCTGACCCTCAGCCTTCCAATGATGGGGCATCCACAATTCTCTAGAAAACCTGTGCCAATGTTTCACCACTTTTACCATTAAAAAAATCTTTCTTATATTTAATCTAAATCTACCCTCTTTTAGTTTAAGACCATCACCCCTTGTACTAAAAAGTTTGTCCCCATCTTTCTTACAGGCCTCCTTTAAGTATTAAAAGGCCACAATAACGTCTCTCTTCTCTTTGACAGGCTGAACAACTGCAACTCTCTCAGCATCTCTTCATATAAGAGGTGTAAGAGAGCTCTCTGATCACTTCTGTAGCCCTTCTCTCTCTCTAGGAGCCCACACTGACAGGTCATGTCCAGCTTTTCACCCACCAGTACATGCCAGTCATTCTCTGCAGGGCTGCTCTCAATCTTTCATCCCCAGCCTGGATTGATACCAGGGGTTACCCTGACCCTGGTGCAGGACCTTGCACTTGGCCTTGCTGAACCTCATGAGGTCCACACGGGCCCACTTCTTGAGCATATAAGTTGATACATAGTCTTGTTTGTAAGCCAATTTTTCTAAATTTATTTAGTTTATAAATTAATTTATTCATTTTTAAATGGATATTTAAAAGAAATTGGCAATTACCCAGCACCAAGGTAAATGAGGTTGCATGCCTACTAACTGCAGAAATATGTTAATTGTCCAGTGACAAAAAGGCAACTGAGCCATGAAATAATGAAGCATACAAAGAGAGAAAGGAAAGGGGAAGAATTGTAGTTTCAGAGATTATATTTGTGCTATGACAGGGTGAGGTATGTGAACTGGAGCAAATAGAGCTGGAGGGTATGTTTGTGGGACTATTATTTTTAATGCAATGCAAAATACCCAGTGACAAGGAAGGAAGTTACACTCCAGTGCAACAGAAGACAATTCAGACTAACAAAGGTCAGATGAGGAGAATCTGAGAAAAGCTATTAAGACAGATGCCTATGTAATGTCTTTTATCAAGTTCTTGATTGGCTCTGAAAAAAAAAATGAAGAAAAAGGAGCATGTCCTGTTGGACTGTGCAGTTTGAAAGGTTACCTATACTAGTCTAAATCTGGAGCTGATAGTTACAAGATAAAAAAAACCCACAAAGCTTGTTGTGACATTTAAGCTTACAATGAGTATAGGGCAAGTTCAGCTTAATGACTGTATCTAATCAAGGTAGGAATTCTAAATCTAAAGCTTATCCCAGCCAATTAAGGCCTCTAAAACACATTTGTCCAGACAACATTAGGATTTTAAGATTAATAGCTGTCAGACTTGAATGAGTGTCCAGTCACATCTCCAAAGACAAGATCCCCTGGCACACCCCAGAGTTATCTTCTGTGGAGAAGTCAGAAATAGTGTCCAAAAATGAGTATATACAGCTTTAACAAGAGCTTTCTTGTCAGCATTGAGAGTAATGTTCCTGCATCTGACACTTAAGCATAAGAAAAATAGTCCACAGAAGCATGAGGTATGAAGATAAGAAGAAATGAAGGAAATGCATTGTACATTTAGATTCTATTGTAACTCTTCTCCGAGGCCTGATGTCAGTTAATTTCATACAAATCTGTTTAAAGGATTAGGTAACAAATGCTAGGTCAGGATGCTTTGGTTCCAGCTCTCGCAGTCTGAACTATTAGAGTAATTCAGTGCTGAATAAAGGGTGTTTGGTTCAGCAAGTCACCACCCTCTTCTGATCCCCAGCTTTGCCATTTCTGAAGGAACTGTTTTTACAGGATGTTTTTACATGTTGTAAGTTAGGCAAGAGGTAGAAAATGCACATTAGAATAGATGAGTTTTTTGACTTGAGGAATTGTTCCTACCATACTAAATGTACCCAACATTTCTGTTTCTAAGGGTATGATCCATTTGAATAGCCCCTTTAAAGTTCCATTGTAATTAGTGGGAAATAAATAGATTTAGGCTGCCAATCACCCTATTACAGACACCTACAATGTACTGGACAAATCCTGCCTTTAAAAGGCTGATGGTGGCTATGAAGGCAGTTTAGGACAACTAGCTCAGACACAGATGTCATAGGTTATGGGAGCAGAGTAGCTCAGGGTTGGAATACTCTATAGGTTCAGCACCAGAGGATAAAAGCAGCACCTGGAAAGAGCCATCTTCTGAGCCATAGATGGAATGAGGAGAAAAGGGTGTATGAGGATGGCAATAAGAGAGAAAAGGGTTGAGTGGAGAAGTTAAATGTGATCTTAACAGGTTCCTTAGTGTCTAAGTCAGCAGCAAGATTTCAGATTTATTAAATGACTGACCTTGAGAGACTGCTGGGATAGGACCCAGTGAAACCAAGGAATAGAATCACAGGTTGAATTGTGTGAAAATAAATGGTTCCTAGCTTACAAAAAGGGATGGTGATACCCTGAGGGAGGCTGTGAAGCTTTAGCACTGGAGCAGCTGGGGCCAGGGGTTTAGAGCAGAAGAAGGAAGTATCAGCAAACTCAGTGAACAGGTGAACTGCAAACATTTGGCAATAAGGGCAGAAGTGATGAGGATTAAAACAGAGTCTATGTTTTGGACATAAAGTCCAAAGTCAGCTGCATGGCTCAGTGTATTCAATAAAATAAAGGACTGGGATTATTCCCAATAGGGAGAAGGAACAGGATTATGCCCAGATCTGAAGTTTTATCTCCAAACTGTCTTTAAAGACCAGGATATAAAGCTGCAATTTTTCAAACTTTAGGAAGATCACTCCTGATTTAACACCATAAGGAATTCTCAGCTTCTGCAGCAGCAGCCAGTCAATTTAGGATGAGGGACAGTGGTCATAAACTGGAACGCAGGAAGTTCCACCTCAACATGAGGAAAAACTTCTTTACTGTGAGGGTGATGGAGCCTGAAAGAGGCTGCCCAGAGAGGTTGTGGAGTCTCCTCTGGAATCCACCTTGATATATTTCTGTGTGGCCTGCCCTGGGTGACCCTGTTCTGGCAGGGGGGTTGGACTTGATGATCTCCAGAAGTCCCTTCCAACCCCATCCATTCTGTGATTCTATGACTCTGATCTCCTGACCCAGGGTTAAACAGAACACATAAGCCTTCCCAATAGTCCAGTATGAATTGCCATCCTTCAGCCCCTTTGCTACTCCAGCAAATTAAAAGTTTCACAGTTTCTCCAGAAAAACTGCATTCCCATCCAGCATGCTTCTCATGGAGGCACGAAGACAGGCCTGCATGCCAAGGAGCAATCTAATTCTATTAAAAAAATTAATTTATAATTTTGCATTATCCTGGCTGTGCCAGGTGCCCCTATTCATGACTTCGTACAGTGTCCTGTGTCTCTCATCTCAGTATCTCTTGTTTATCTTATTTTTTTTCCACATCCTACTCATTATTAAAGATTTTCATAAATGCATGCATAAATCTCACATCTGTCCCAACAAGCACCAAAAGAATTGTTTGACTCATTAGATGAATGCAGCATACCAGATAACACCTTAGAATGTAGTCTTGTATCATTTGTTGAGGGCATTTAGGTCAATACTGAAGAACAGTTTGAAACTTGCTTAAACATATTTTTAAGGCTTTCTGAACCAGGGACATATTTCTCAATTTCAAAATCATTATTTTAAAACATAAATAACTAAAGCCATCAGAAATCAAATGTTCCTGGGGAGGAATTGTCTCATAAAGCAGAAAATTTACTAGAAGTTGACTTATGTCTACAATGCTGTCTTTTCACATGTATCAGTGCTTTTTAATATATATAATTGCACTACTAGTTTTGGAAGTCACAAAAACTTTTGTTTTAAAAGCTTTCAGTGCACCTTTGACGTGCAAAAAAATAAGAACAACAATACAGTAGTGTTCAGAGAGGCATTTTCTTGTTCTGAGTTGCAGGCTTTGCTTGCATAACCTTGCTTTCTTGATTTGTTCCCCTGTCTGTATGGATCGTTTCATTCATCTTGTTCTGTGTGACGTGTGTCCCTGCCAAACTGGGCCCCCTTTCTCTAACCAGTCACATCACTCTTGTTTACTGTCCCTGCACTAGCAAACGAGAGCTCCCAGTGATCTCAGAAATTTTTCTTCTGTGCTTTGCAGGCATGAAAGACAGTGAGAACAGCAGAGACATTAATGTTATGGCCAAAGAACTGCTTTCTACCTTTCTCAGTTTCTGCTCCAGCAATGACCCACCAAGAACTCTCATGTCTGTTCCTGTTACACCTGAACAGGTCACAAAGTCAGTAACAGGCAGCATAATATTCTGGTATATACTGGGTAAGTAGGATGTGGAACACGGACGATGAAATTTTGGGGGTGATAAACAAGAAGCAGATTGGCAAAAACAGCAACAACAACAACAACAACAAAAAGGCAAAGAACTGAAAGAACAGACAAAATCTGCACAAAGGAAAAATGTGCTGAAGGAAAAAAGAAACCACTCAGTCAGAAATGTTATAGAAAAGCAAGATTATGCACCATTGGGGTCCCAGAAGTTCAAGGAAGTTTTTTCTATTTCTTAAGACCTGTGAATACTGCCTGGGGCACACAGAGAAGTGTTAAGCTATGATTCAGGCAGGATCTGCTGAATTAATGGACCTTTTTTGTGGCCTTCAACAACAGTCTCTCTGGAAACAGTACCAATAATAAAAGTGGGTCTGTGACAGCATGGTGACATAGTAAGCATGGTGACACTGCTCAGGCTGCTCTGTTCAAACCCTGCAAAGTAAATCTGAAGATTTCAAAACCTTTTTTTGTGGGGTGTGTGTGGCTTTACTTCAGCTTCAGTGCAGTCTCTTAAATATCTCTGGCATGTGTGCAATCTGCCTTAGTTAGACAGACTTGAACTCCATTCTTGGGTCCTGTTGGCTTACCAGCATAAAGCACAAAGCCTTTGGTCAATGCACAAAGCATTAAAAGGCTTTCTGCTCCATCATTCTGTATTTCAGGTGGTAAAAGATATCTGCAGATGGGGATTTGGAAGTTGTCTGTCCTCTGAGCTGTTTCCTGAGAGGACCCTGCAGGCTGGTTCACAAATGTGAATTAATTGGATGGATACAATCTATTACCAAGCTTTGAAATCAAAGAAGTCAGATCCTGTTGTGTCTTACTGATAAAAGACAGGGAAAAGGTCAAGGCAGAGAAAAGGGCAATCATTGTTTAGGTTTCAAGAAAGTGTGTGGAGGCAGTGCTTGGGTTATTGTGGCTTGGAGAAACTGAAGCAGCAAGGGGGCTAATCAGCTGAGCTCATTAAGGTAGGAAAACAGAGGGACAGAAAGTGTGCCTGCTGCTAGGAAAAACTTCAGAGGGAAGAGTCTAGAGAGTTTATAAAATGTCATGGTGCTAATGCTGCTGTTAGCTCCCTCCCTGCCTGCCTGCAGCTGTGGGGAACCCATCTAGGGGAGGATCACTATAAGGGTAGGGAGCATCTGCCTTGGTTTGCTGAGACTATGGCCAGAACGGTCCCACTGGAGAAAAGTGTGCAGGGTGTGCATCATGGTGCAAAAGGTTGAGGTGCTCCTCTGTGCAGTGTCTGGGGAAGC
>VWZY01008199.1:279461-292877 GCA_013399075.1 Chloroceryle aenea
GTGTCTGGGGAAGCTGGTCCAGGTGCAGAGTGACCAAGGATGCTGGGACTGAATTCAGAGGAAGATTACTGAGGTCCAGCATAGCAAGTGTTGGACTGCCAGCAACACTGGGTGTCTTGACCATTTGGTTAGGTCAAGAGCAGCTATGGGATTAAAACCTTATGACCTGACAAATAAAAAAAGAGGAGGCAAAGATACAAAAGCAATAGAACAGTGTGAAAGCTGAGGAATGAAATGAAGACAGACTGTTTTTTTCAGGTGTTTATTAGCTTCTGTCCCCCAGAAGAGACCTTCTAAAACTCAGCGCACAGAAAGGTACATGTGTGAGTAAGGTGGTGTTCCCCTACTTCTTATTGCCAGTGCCAGTTTTACCATCTGTGGTATCACACTCCTTATGTTCACATGGAAACAGGTAACAAAATTATTTATCTTGTTAGAAGATTTTGTATTCCATATTTTGCTAATTTAACTTTCTCCTTATAAGTTCTTGTTTCGCTTCCTGGTAAAAGAAGTTGGGATAACTAATACTGTAGAAACCAACGCTGATGTGAGGCATGACAAATTCCATCCACCTTACAATGTTCAAGAAACAAAGCCTTATGCTGTAGGAAACCAAGAAGGCAATAGATGAGCACAGCAGAGCAGTGGGGCCTTTTGCACTGTGCAAAAGTCCAGAGAAAGCACTGTCAGTATCATGGTGGCATGTACAAGGGTGGGGGGCAGAACACAGAGATACCAAAAGCCTCAAAAGGTTTTGTAACAGTTAAATTTCAATAATGCAAGCAAATAATGGAGTAACAGAATAAAAAAAAATGCAAACCCCTCATCTTGTCTAATAAACTTTGCCTGAGAGGAAAAATTTCCAAGAATTGACCTGCAAAGGGAACCTTTCATGTGTGGCTTAAGTTTGGAAAGGCAGGGGAAGTCAGGAGGGGTTTGGTGGGAGGAAGGCATATTTTCACATGGAATTCCAGTTGGCAGATCTGTAGAGAGGTCTTGATGAACAAATGATGACTTTGGGAAGGGCTTCAGTTCCCAGCTCAGTAGTAGACTTTCAAATGGTAGGGATCAGAAGCATTTTTATTGGTGCAGGGCTTAAGCCCCTACAGCTCTCAAGAGCACAACAGACAAGTGCTACTCCTTTTTCACTGAGCCCTTGCCTTCATTTCATACCATTTATAAATGCCTCATCAAGTAGCTTGTCCTCATATGGCACAAGTGACATTTCGTGAGGTGTTTGACAGTCTGCAAGATTAGAAAACATCATCATTTGAACTATGATAAGAAGTGACAAGAAAATAAGCAAGATTTAATTTACATTGTTTTTGAAGTCATAAACCATTTTTTGTTATGATAGTGAGTAAAACAACAGAGGTGGATGATCAGTTCAACCTGAAGTTCTGTGCGATATTTTATAAATAAAACCACACCACTAATTGTTATAAACTCCAGGAACTGATGACAAGTGTTACGAGGGAATCAATACAGACAATGCTTTTAATAAGGACTGGGGAATAAAATAATAATTCTTCAATGAAAAACAAGGTGTGTGGGGTATAGAAGAATGTGTTATGAAGATTAATAGAAAAAAAAAAGTAGAAGATACTGTATGGGACTCAGAGAATGAATAGCCATGTTGTTCCTTAATTTATATCACTGTTTTTTTCCTATATCTTTACCTCCATTCAAGCACCTCCCCTCAGATGAATGAACCAGAACATCAATGGATGTGCTACAAGGCCATTTTTTTCCCTGGTGTGTGTGTGCAGAGAAGCAGAGGGTCTCACTGAATAGGGTCTTCCCTGCAGGAACTCCTTTTGTAGGTATCCTTGTCCTGTGGAGTCCTCCCATGATGCATGGCAGTCAGCCCAAGGTTGAAGATGGTCTTCTCTTATTCCTGTTACAGCCACTATTGACAGACTGCAGATGTTCTTAGCAAGACTGGCTGGTGGGTGGTATTAAGACCCAGGACAGACATTTCTAGTTTTCTTGATTGTTACCTGAGATGACAATGGTAGTTGGAAGCATGTGGGCAGAGGGTCTGTTTCTTCAGGCTTTCTTCTTCTATGCACCTCTCCAGCTTGTCCAGGTCCCTCTGGACAAGCACTACTCAGCTTGGTGTCACCTGTGAACTTGCTGGTGGTCTTCTTCAGCACAGGCTCCCAGGAGAAGTCCTTTGAGCCCAAATCTGAAAACAAATAATATTTTGTCAGAATAACCCAAGGCAAAGGCATAGACCATACCCAGCAAGGCTGTAGCACAGTAAAACTGAAATACTTTGTGGGTTTTGTAATGTGTGTTCTTGCTGCTTGTTTGTTTTCTTTTACATTAGTACAACAAATGTGTATGGTTTCAGATCAAAAGTGGTTTTAATGGGTAGGTCTTTCAACATAGCCTAAATTCAAAGATACAATTAAAACTCTTGCTTGTAGCCTTCAGAAAAATAAATGTCTCAAAAGAAACCTGAATTTAAAATAATATGGAAGGCTCAAATACTGACATTTGAAAAAAAATTGTAAAATGTGCTTGCTCTGAGTTTTTCCACCAGCTCTTTTTTCTTCATACCTGACTCACAGGAACCTTATTGCTGTCTTGAGAGGAACATCTTGAATTTCAGGAGATGAAATATCCATGCCTTAAAATAGCATGGATCATTTTTTTTCCTCCAGACTTCCCAGAACTGGTACTAGACAGCTGTTTTTATGCCATCAGATTTGCCAGCTCATCCTCCACTTTCTCATTCAGTTTGTTGGTATTCTCAGAAACCCCTGACACCAGCTGAATCATTATGGGGAGGTCTGAGTGACCCAAACCTTCCCTGTCCTTTTGGTAGACCATCACCTCTCTAGCATGAGTGCCTAGGGTTTCTGTGCTACAGGAGCAGGAAACTTCCTGATGTCTCTGCATTTGCCAACTACTTGGTGACAATGAGCTGCTGGCCTCACACACAGACTGGTTTTCCACTGGAAATGGGATTAACCATATAAAAATTCATAGCAATCACCTAGTAGTGTGTGGCTTGAAAGCTCCAGAGTGAGAATTCCCTGTGAAGAATGATTAAGTATTTGAAAAGCAGATGGAAAAGCTCATTATTGTGCAAGAAGATAGGATCCCACACAGTTTATACTATGCAAAGATGAAGAGATTGATGGAGCAGACAGCTGTGAATATGGAGCTGGAATATGCCATTCAGAAAAGTAAGGACTGGATTGAATTAAAAGAGCTGATAAAAGCATCATCCTTCTCATCTCCTTCCATATCCTAGAACCATTTACTTTTAATTGACTCACAATCTCTATTTTCAAGAACAGCCAAGGGGGAATTCTCTTGCTCAGGCTGCATTGAAAGAGAGAGCTTTTGGAAAATCTGCAAGTGCACAAGGGTATTTTAATGTAGCTTCAGCTTCCAGATGTGCAAGTCACCATTAGTGCAAATCAATATAGTGTGGCCTTCAGTGGGCAGCACACATGAGAAAAGAAACACTTAAAAGTGTATGATCTATGAATATGTTCCTGCCAGTCAGTTGAGCTGCCTTTAATATCAACCTTAGCCCAAGGTTCTCAGAGTTCATAAAGGTCAGCAGGCACTTGGCAGAAAGTGCTTCAAACACTGATTTGGAAAGGACCAGACTTCAGACGTGAGCCTCTGTGTGGTTTTGTAAAGGTATTTGATATTCTTCCCCTGATTCAAGGACTAGGGCAATAATTCTGCAAGGTGAAGTGTTGTCTGCTCTTTTAAGCTACCTTTCCCATGTTACCCCTTCTCCTAGACAGACTGAAGGCATGTGCCACATGCAACACTCTTTGTTTGGTGTAAAGTTTCTGAAGCTGCTGAGAAATCCTCTCCAAAAGGTTTTTATTCAAATAACACTACTATTCTCTCCCTTCCTAGTGTAGAAGGAACCCATTTCTATATCTTATCTTCTGCCTGTAACGATACCTTAGCTGGAGGAAATTTCTCTGTGCTACTCATGTCTGTGAAAGCAGCTGATGTACCAATATATAGCACATTGAATATAGACAAATGGGAGGCAAGATTTAGAGGAAACAATTCCTCAACCCTCTCAAACACTCAAGCCTCTAAATTTAAAATAACTTTTCTGAACACATTAATTGTCATAAACAATGGGCAAACAAATAAATACTGCATCAGAGAATGCACCTGCAGTGTAATTTAGCAGAAAGAAAACAGCCTTAGTACAATTCATATACATTTTAATTTCTTAAAGCATAGGCCAGCATGTCAGGGATAAACTTTGTCCAGGCATTGGATTTGAAGCGTGAAGTAACAAGATTTCCTTTTACCTGCAAGGAAAAACCTCAGCCTGAGCTTGAGTGCAAGGCCACAAGAGCACTGCTCCAGGGCAAAGCCCTTTTATCTGATCACCAATGTAACTGTGGCAGTGTACTAAACACTCTGTAAAATTACCTTGTACATACAGAAACTAGGAAATCTTAACCTTCTCTCAGGACAGAATAGATTTAACTTTTACCCTCAGTTTTGTACTCAATGTTGATGGTGTTTAGTAGTGACTCCTTGCTGAGGTGAATAGCTCTTCTCTGCAGCCCCTTGTCCGTGGCCTATTCCATACCTTATAAAACCATAACTTACACATTCTCTGAGCCACTTAAAGTCTGCAAAAGCTTACTATATCACCTCTTTAAAAAGGCCTTCTCTACACACTTCTGTTACTGGCTTTTCAGGTGAGGAACTGTCTTCTTTCGTGTGTGTCAGGCCCCAAAGTCACTGGGCACCACTGATGATTTACAATTGCTAACACAGCTCCCAATTACTTGCTCGGGGTGGAACTGCTTCCTTGCACCCACCTGTATGCAGCTCAGGTGCCCAACCTGGGACCACAGGCTTCCTCAGGTTGCCTTCTAGTCAAAGGAGAGAGAGAAAGGACAGTGGCATCACCAGAGAGGAGCTCAAA
Organism: Chloroceryle aenea; assembly: GCA_013399075.1. Classification (NCBI taxonomy): domain Eukaryota; kingdom Metazoa; phylum Chordata; class Aves; order Coraciiformes; family Cerylidae; genus Chloroceryle; species Chloroceryle aenea. Next base: position 284,395 of record VWZY01008199.1, read on the forward strand.
TCATCCTGTGGAGGAGGTGCCTCACTCTTATGACACTGTAGTACTGAGGACATCTGGCTTCCTGACTTAGGCACCTGACTTAGCTGCTTAGCAGTAAGAAATGAGCCTGATTTTACACCTCCCACAGAGTAACCCTGTGTGTCAGGACTTCTGCTGCACCAGGAGCTTTTCTCCTGCAAAGTGGTTGTTCATTACAGAAAATAAGGAGGAAGTTCAGCCATAGAACATATTTCAAAGTATTTTAACACAACGTTCACTATTTGTACAGATTTTTGATGTGAATACTGACTGTATGAAGCTTTCATTGTAGTGACTATGGAACTGTCCCCAGAGTGCAGTGTGAGCAGAGGAAGGTTGAACAATATCTATTTGTCATAACTGTGAATAGGCAACTAATACAGCACATATTTGTATGACTGAGTTTAAGATTGCTGTGGAAACTAACAACCAATTTGTGATGGTAATTTAAATGTGGCATTGCATGCTGAATCAAAAGCAACGTCCTAAGTTAGCCTGAGGACAGGTTGAATAGGAGTTATTTCCCATGCATAGCAGTATAACGATCCTCTTTACCTGTGTTCAGGTTAAAATTAGTATTGTTAAGACTTTCAGCCCAGCAAGAACTCAATATACATCACTGAACTTGTGGGCTTCAGGCATGCTGGTGCACCAGTGTCTGATCTCTCTGTGCCCTGCAGTTATAAAGGCCTTGTAGCATTAGAATTCTTTGGAGCAGAAAAGTCACCATTATAGATAGTCACTCATAATTAAACTTTGCTGACCAAAAGTTTAAAAAATAAAGAGCATAAATGATCCACACAAATGCAAACTTTTTTTTTCCCCCTAGAATGGTTGTTACCCACACAAATGCACTTAACCATGATGGGAATGTTATCTTGCAAATGTATAATAAGCTTACATGTATTTAAACTTATGCTGTATTTAATGTAGCTCTGCTCAGAACTGGTGTTGCAAGTCATTAAAAAGATACTTACATGTGGGAAATATTTTGTGTAATTACAAGAGCCAACAATGCAAATTCCACAAGTCCTGAACTCCCTTGCAGCTTAAAGCCAAGTCCATGTCTTACGATGAATATTTCCATGCTATCATGGAAATGTGAAATATGATGTCACAAAAACCATGCCATCAATCTCAGCTTCAAATTAGCAAATTTCTCCCAAATGCTTCCACCACAGAAGCTTAACTGTGAGCCAGTCAGTTACACTACAGCTGGCAACATTATCAGTAGCCAACGCCATTGACCAGTGGGTTCAGTGTTACAACAAACTTTCCATTTTGATCCTGAAGGGTAGTAGCTTAATTTGCAATGATCCGTATTTCCCAGCAACAATCAAAGGCTAATTAGACAATGGCATCACTGACAAAGAGTTTAAAGGAGCTGGTCTTGCTTTGCTGCTCCATTTACCCACTACAGACAAGGGAATTCTTGCTGTGCAGTGTAGAATGCTGGCTCCAAGGCAACAGCACAGACTTGTTTCAGCATTTTCTATTAAAAAGTGCTATTTATGTTTTACTTCTACCGTTTTCCAAGAAAATTCACCAGGTAGATTTCTTTTCATGTTAGGCATAACTCTCCTATTAGACTTTCATTATACAGAGCTACACACTCTTCTGTGCAGTTAGAAATTGGGGTTTGATGTAGAAATTCAAACTAAAGATCTGGCTGATTCTAGTAAGGACTTTCACAGAACCCAGTACCAGATGCTTCAGAAGAACAGAGGAAAAATAATGAATAATAGAGTCATAAGAAAAATGTCCTTTTCAAGTCTGTGTATGTCATATATATGCACAATGTATATAAATAGATCAGTGCTATTCTGTCACATGAATAATTATACACAACACCTCATTCATATAATTGCAGTCATTATGATCTTTTAAAATGATGATTTTTATTTTTATCTAATTTCATACATATTTTGGCCTTTGGAATAAACTGTGGGAATGTGTTTCTGTCCTGGCTTCTGCTAAGATAGGGCTAATTTTCCTCCTAGTAGCTGGTACATGGCTGTGGGTGAGAATTATGTTGATGACACACTGATGTTTCTGTTGTTGCTATGTACTGCTTATCCCAAGTCAAGGACTTTTCAGTTTCCCACGATCTACCAGCAAAGAGGTGTACAAGAAGCTGGGGAGACCACGGCCAGGATGGATAGTCTGAACTAGCCAAAGAGATATTCCATACCATAGGATGTCACACTCAGTATATAAAGTAGGAGGGGAGGATCACTGCTCAGTCAGGTGGTTAGCAACTGCACTGTGCATTGTTTGTCTTTTGGGGGTCTTATTTCTCTCTCTTTTTTTGTTATCTTCCTTTCTATCATTATTACTATTGACAGTTTCCCTTTTAATTATTCTTTGCATTTGAAATCTAGCTGATTTAAAATGTGTCACCTTTGAGTTCCAAACACAATGACACAGAGATATGGATTTTAACATCTGGGAGCCTTGAGCTTGGATCTTTGTCTTGCTGGTGGGCATTTTCAGCATTAGATGCTATGTAGAAGTATATAAACCACCAAATACTGTCACCTCTGTCACCCATCATAGTTTACTGAAAGGGCTGCTCCCATTGGAGTGTGTGAAACAAGCTCAAAGCCTCACCATGCCTCTGGGTTATGAGAAGAAAGGTGGAGGAGCTCATGGTACTTTTGCACACCCAGAGTGCTCAGGTTGTGGCTTCCTCATGGGAAGGGAGCTGGGTGAAATGTGCTGAGATCTCACCTTGCACAGATGGCAATGCTTGAGTTTTCCTGAATTTGCAGCTGACTGGAGAGAGGGGTTAGCCAATGCCTCCCATTGCCCAGAGCTCATGAGGGATTAGGAAATACCCGCAGATGAATTCACGCTCCTCCTGAAGAGGAGCTGACTCTCCATAGAGGCACTCATGGTCTCATGCACGACAGCCAAGAGCAAACTCTTTGCTCATTTGCAAAGAATAAGCCCTTGCTCCATTCTAGGCCATTAGACTTTTCTGTTTGTCAGTAAAAAAACATTTAAACAAGATAATGAGAGGCATTTGGGAGCAACTGTTGCTCACATGATTCACAAAATCTTTGCTAATTAATGCCATCTTGTTGGTGAGGCAGAACATGTCACTCCAGACAGGAGCTGGGATGCCTCTGAGGTACAACCCGATGGGCACTGCAGCCCAGGCTGGCTAGTTAATGATGGATTAAAAGGTACTTCTTCAGAGCAAAATATATGTACATCTTAGAACAGCTGTGAATCCTGCTTACTAATAAATTATCCTGTTTTACATAGAAGAAAACTGGGAAATAGAGACTTATTAGGATAAATTGCACTAGTTCATATATTTGTGAAGCCATGTTTCTCTTTGCAGGTGAATCAACTTTAAAGTTTCCTTCTGATCAGTTATCTATCTGCCACAATCCAGTGAGTTGTATTTTCTCTGTCTGTTTTGTTAAAGGATTTGTGTGTACACAGAGAAGATTCTCTCAAGTGCTGCAGAAGTTTTGAAACAGTCCTGCTGGAAACTTCCCATCTACTGAATAGAAAAACTCAACAAGACTGAAAGAGCTTCCATAAAACCCACAGCCCAATTTCATCTACATCTGTGCTACCCTACTGATTGCTACTGTCCTTTATTTTAAAATGTTCTAAAGATATATATGCATTTGTTTCCAGGAAGAAAAATACATTGTGATGCTGTGACCTAATTTTTCTGTAAACCTCTTTTCCACTTTTCTTCCAAGCTCTCCTTATCTGTAGAGGTGCCTGAAATCCAAAACATTTGTGTCCAGATCACTGCAAAATGTAATGAGGGTTAAACTGCTATTTTGGGGGGGTTTATACCACTGATAACCTTTTAGGAAACTGGAGAGATGTCACGCAGTATTTTTCAACTCTTGTCCTCAGAAATGCAGGCAGAGTCATAATCCTTAAATTCTTTTAAAACCCAATCAGTCCTTTGAGATTATAAAATAAATGCTCTTCATGGTCTACATTACATTTGAAGAGATCTATTCTCAGTTTCTGCTTTTTCTCCTGTTAACCCTTAATTTCATAGAATCATAAAATCAGAATACTAGGTTGGGAGGGACTTCGAGGATCATTTCATCCAACCTCAAGGTAAACTATACATATACATATATAGTTTATTTATATATACATATATAGTTTAAATAAGATGGCCCAGCATCCTGTCAAGCTGAGTATTAAAAGTGTCCAATGTATGGGAATCCACACTTCCCATGGGAGATGATTCCAATTTCTAATTGTTCTCATGGTGAAAAATTTTACTCTGGAGTCCAATCAGAATCTCCCCAGCAGTAACCTGTACCCATCACCCCTTGTCTTTTCCATGTAACTCCTGTAAAAAGAGAGTCTGCATCTTCTTGGTAGCCACCTTTTATGTACTGGGACTTGGTAATAAGGTGTCCCATAAGCTTTCTCGTCTCGAGGCTGAACAAACCTCATTTTCTCAACCTTTCTTCATATGGCAGGTAATTTCTTCTGCTATCTACACAAACAGAAGCAACTGTTCTTTATTACACTCTCTCACCCTTACATAGAGTCTGAAATTCCCTTAGTAAAAAAAACCAAACCAAAACAAAACAAAAAAAAAGAAAAAAACCACAAAACAACCCCAAAATTGTGTCATGATTAATTCTGTGGTAGAAATAAAACAAGGCTAAGTGCTTGTCTGTCAAACTGTGTTAGCTTTTCCCTTCTCCATTTATGCTTTTTGTACTTCAAGATGTTTGAAAGCAGAACAATGTCTTCTAGTGTGTTCATTGAGCACATAATACAATGAGATATTGATCTTCAAGAGTAATTCTGGACATCAACATAACACCAGGCAGCTGCTAATGAAGGTTTTTCCTAAACATCGTTACTCGTACTGGTTCCAGGGTCTGACCAGGATTTTTTAATCTTCCAGTGCCCTCACAGTTAGTGAGTTACACTACAAGTCCTTCATGTTGGAGCAATCCAACATGTATTTTCTCCATAATCTTTTTCCCTTATTTGTTGTTTAAAATCTTCTACTAAACTGGTTTTATATCTGTTGGCCCAGTAATTTATCAATAGCTATTAATGATCCCAGGTGGTACAACTGTCCTAGAACAATCAGATCACATGGTGTAGAGCTTCACATTCCATGAATATTTCAAAATGCTGGACAAAAGCTAAATCACTGAACACAAACATAATTTTCATCTAGTGTCTCTTCCATAATTACAGAACTTTGTCTTTTAGACATTTACCTACTGCAACCAAATCAGCAAGCAACAATAACAAACAGGATTTTTTTCATATTAGAGCTGGACATCTGCAGTTGCAGAAATGCCCCACTTCATCTTTGGTAAATCAGTGAAACCTAATGCTAATAGAATGAAGGTAAAAGAAAAATTCACTAGTTTCTCATGTTTAAATAAGTTTTTCATTTGATGTCACATGGGGGCACTGACATCTATGTCATCCTGAAAAGTATTTGCTAATTAACTTTACTGGAGTGATGGATTAAATTCTCTGCAATTAAGACTCCATGTACCTGCAGATATTGTAAAGTGAAAAAAGTTTGTGTGGGGTTTGGCTCTGAATGACAGTGGAGAGCACTTTCAAACCTCTAACAGTGTCTTTGTCATGACATGCTGTGTTAATGATATGCAGTTTGTGAGTGAGACTTGTCCACAGCTCTGGTGCCCCATATCATTTTATGTTAATATGAGCTTTAAATTAAATTAAAGCTTTTAAGAAGTTTAAAGAAGATAGCCATCACCACCCTTCTGTCAAATCATGGCACGAGGAAGGAAAGTGTCAGTCTCCACAACAGGCAACTGTGAAGGGCTGTGTCACAGCTTTAACTCAGCACCAGTCCTACCCTCCCCTGTGCCACAGGCTCCAGAGGGATGTGCCTCAACACATCAGAGAGCCATTTCTAAGGAATAGGCACTGAATGACAGCTGATATCTTACATTTGGAAAGACCCTTCCTAGAGACAAGGCCTCTAGAGAACATGTGCAAGGGTAAAAAGCAATAAAGATCATTCACTAAAGATCTGGAAAAGAGCAGCTTAAGAAGCACTAGGATCTGAGCAAGAGGAACTGCTTGGATTCCTTACAAAGGCAATGACAGGTGGGGTGGTTAAAGAGAGGAGTGGGTTCCTCTGGAAAGGCAAACTTAGGAAGTATTTTTGCAAAGAAAAACTTTAAAAAATGAGGAATAGGGGAAAGCAATTATTTCCAAAGTCTTGATGGGTCCCATAACCACATGCTGAGCACAAATCTTTCAAAGCCCATTACTATTTCGAGTTTCTCTAGGTCTTCAAAGTGGTGACATGACAAAGGTGGCCTGGGGGGCTAAGTGGATCTTGTCTTTGTCCTCTCTTATGTAAGACATCCTCAGACTGCATTTAGATTCAACATTTTGGCACAAACGCTTTTTTATGCACCCCTAGATACAAATAATGAGGCCGGTATCTGTTCCTACACTGATGATCTGCCTTGGTGAGGCTAACTCAAGCTGACTAGCATTTATTTGCTCATGTCCATAGCCTTAAAGGACTCAAAACTAACACACTACTGAACAAGGCTCACATTGTAGAATTAGACTCTCATCCTTAAAATTCTTTTTTTGCTTAGGGCATCAGGAAAGCAGTCATCTCTTCCTTTCTGAAAGATTTGAGAACTTCCAATCTGTTTTTCTAGCAACACAAGTATGAAACAGCTCTTACAGCTATGCAGACATGTCATTCTGCTGCTGTCAAGCTGTGTATCTGAAATTTAACTAGACATAGAGAGATGTGATCATGATCCTGTTGAATTATGTAATTCTATCATGAGCCTCTCTGGTATTCATTGTTTTTATTAGGACTCCAAACTCATTTTAGAGATATTTTTTTCTTAATACTAGTTCTGAAATGTTTGAGTGTATTTCATGCCTTTCAAGTAATCAGTATCATGATCACCCTGTTGATGAGAAAGCCTTCAGAAAGCATAAATTAGAAGGAAAATAGGATTCTGATGGTGTGACAAAAGTTGTGTTAGTTCTCATGAGGCAGTTAATGTCCTGTTGACTTGTGCTGATTAAAAAGCCCAGGCTAAATGCCATGATAGCTATACTGAACTGTGGGCACAGTGTGATGTGAAATCATTACAAACCCACGCACTTCAGGTGCAGGTGAGCTTGTGGCTTCACTTCTTCAGGCATGATCTTTCCATAACACAAAAAAAGGCAAGAAATGTTCTAAGCAGATTTGCCTCCTTCAGTACACTGTCTGAAATTATTGTAGGAAAGAACAGAGCATGAGACTGGAATAGGAGTTTTGTTCTCCAGTGCTATAGCTGTAAGAATGAAAAAGTTGGCTGATGAAAAGAGGTTGTGAAGCACAGAGGTGACAGAGGCCCTGGCTCTCTATTAAATGCATGTAATATAAAGCCAAGGACAAAAATAAATTAAGGATTAATCCAAACTGAAGTTCTTTGTCTTGCATCCTGTTCCTTGGCTTGTTCAAAAAAACAAAAACAAACCAAAACAAACCAGAATTCCACCTTTGATATTTTGGTTGGGATTTTGCAAGACTTCATTTTGACTTTGTAGGTCTGTTTTGATAATAAAATCCATTTTGATAAAATCCATAGAAAGTTACTGGATAAAAATTGCAGCATCTGGTAAAACTGTCTGCCAGTTAGTAAGTCAATATGCCATGAAATTGGCTGTGTAACTGCAACACTGCAGGCAAGTGCTGATGTTCCAGTGTGGGGCATTGGCTCCTATTCTCAAACACCAGAAAAGAAAGCAGTCACTTTCCAGAATTCACAAGTAAAGGACAGAGAAAGCTGTCTCCTTGCAAAGCAGAGCTGTTTGCTATGAAATGCAGATTTCTTAGGATTTACACACAACAACAACAACAAAATCAAACAACAACAAACCAAAACAAACAACAAACCCCAAACAACCAAAACCACCCTCCTCACTCCCAAAAAGTGCAGAAGGCTCTTGGACACAAGGACAGGGAGATCATTCACCAATTACTGTAATGGACAAAATGGACTCGACTCAGGGAAATTAAACTGAAATTATTGCCAATCAAATCAGAGTAGGATAATGAGAAATAAAATTAAACACCTTCCCCCACGCCTCCCTTCTCCCATGCTTACCTTTACTCTTGATTTTCTCTACCTCCTCCCCATCAGTAGCACGGAGAGATGGAAAATGGTGTTGCAGTCTCTGCTGNCGGAGAGATGGGAAATGGTGTTGCAGTCTCTGCTGATACTTTCTCCTCACTCTCTTCACCTGCTGCAGTGTGGGGTCCCACCCACAGGAGACAGTGCTCCATGAACTTCTCCAGCGTGTCAGTCCTGCTCATAGGCTGCAGTTCTTCATGAACTGCTCCAGTGTGACTCCACCATGGGGTCACAAGTACTGCCAGAAAACCTACTCCAGCAGGCCCCCATAGGGCTACAGGTCCTGCCAGGAGCCTTCTCCATCAGGTC
>VWZY01008201.1:0-15267 GCA_013399075.1 Chloroceryle aenea
AAGGCTGAGCCTGTCAGTGATGGATGCAGTGTCTCTGGGATAATCTATTTAAGAAGGGGAAAAAAGTTGCAGAACTGCAACATCAGCTGGAGAAAGGAGTGAGAATATGTGGGAGAAAAAATTCTGAAGACACTAAGGTCAGTGAAGAAGGAGGAGGAAGAAATGTTTCAGGCACTGGTGAAGATGCCCCTGCAACCCATGGTGAAGACCATGGTAAGTCAAGCTGTTCCCCTGCAGCCCATGGAGGTCCATGATGGAGCAGAGATCTTCCTGCAGCCTGTGGAGGACCCCAAGCTAGTGCACACTGAGAGCCTGAAGGAGGCTGTGGCCCCATGGAAAGCCCAGACTAGAGCAGGTCCCTGGCAGGACCTATGGCCCTGCGGAGAGAGGAGCCCACCCTGGAGAAGGTTTGCTGGCAGGACTGGTAACCTCATGGAAGGGACCTCGCACTATTGCAGTTTATGAAGAACTGCAGACAGAGGGAAGGACTCATGCTGGAGAAGTTTCTGGAGGAAACTCTGGAGTGGGACAAGAGTGGGAGGGGTCCTCCCCCTGATTTGATTGGAATAAATGAAATTATTTTTCCCCAAGCTGAGTTCATTTTACCCTTGATGGTAATTGAAGAGTGATCTCTTCCTATCCCTATCTCAGCTCACGAGCCTTTCATTATATTATTTTCTCTTCTGTCTAGCTGAGGAGGGAAGTGATAAAATGGTTTGGGTAGGCACCTGGCTACTAGCCAGGGTCAACCCACCACACCAGGGAAAAGCAACCCCTGAACTGTGGCCCTGTTTTGATTTGCACTGGAAGACAGAGAGACTTCACTGTGTCAGCAAAACACGAGGCCTTGGAGAACATCAAACATCAAAGATTTCCAATTATTTCAATGTTCAGAAGGAATGTCTTTCAGCTAGGGTACACAAGGCACAAGTTACTTCTCCAATTTATGTTTTTTTAAGATGAAAAGTGCAAAGTAAATCTTATCTCAGCAGCACAGGCTGAAAGTCTCAAATAAGAAGAGCAAAGAAACATCCTCTTTCCCTTTCCTAAGCCCGTTCCCAGTGGAATCCCTGTGAATGATATCATACTGGAGATTTTAAAGTATTTCCTAAAATATCAGGTAGCATCAAATCCAGAATTTCTACCTGTAGGGGCTTTGGTACTTCAACATTGTCTTTTTGACCCAAAGCAGTATAAACATTTGAAATTTCCAAGGTATGAAAAGTGTTGCTAAATGTTGATATAGCATTGTCAATATATGATATATAATCTGCACTGATTTGAAACTTTCTTATTAAAAATTAGATTAAAGTACCTGTACACACAGTGACACAGTTCCTTATGACTGTCATAATCCAGTTGCACATGAACTCTTGACATAGATATTGACAGTGGCTGCAGTCATCTAACTTAGAATGGGGAAGTTTACCCACTTCTAATAGATGTGATTTTTAGCCAGGGAGATAGATAAATTGAGCCATGTTCACTATTCTGCTGAAGAGCTGGGCTAGATAATTCAGGGAATTTTTTTACTATCTAGTAGTAATGTGAAATTTTAAAAATCTTATATACTTAGGAAATACAGAACATTTTGTCTTCTCCAAGCAGTCTCTAAATTTTCCCCAACTTCTATGAGGACAGGAAGACTGAATTGTTTGTGCATGAAGAGAAAATAGATTTTTCAAGCATTAATTCTTAAATGATACCACAGGCCAGGGGTTCCTACAGACCCAGTCTGACTCCAATAGATGCACCCAGTGCACTCACACTGGTTCCACGTGCAGGTAGCATTTGGACCTTGGAGCACACACACATACCAGATGGAGAATGAGATTACACAAAGATAGTTAAGAGAGGATTTAATAGCAAGATCTAGGATGACTGGACAGGCTGTTGTCATCAAATGCAGGGCTCAGCAGGATGAGTGTGCTGACCAACTCCATTTTACATCCAGCTCACTCCCTTGTTCCTCCTGGCTCTGCTTCCTGTGCCCATCCTCCATGGGTTTGTTCGGGTCTATCCATTTCTACATCTCTCATTCATGATCTCATCCTTGGCAAAGTCCAGGATTATCTCCCTGAGGTGCCTGTAGTTTCTCCATAGCCCAGCAATTAGGGTGGATGGCAAGATATGTTTCTTATCGTCTCCACACTTGTTTTGTCTCTGTATGTTTTGTTTCCCTTTTTTTTTTTCAACCTAATTTCTCAATTTATGAGGTCCTAAAACAGATAACCTCACTGAAATAAGCATTCTCACATGCCCTCATCAATTAGTGTGACTGACCATGTTTGGTTCTCATCACTGCACCCCTTATCATTAATCAGTCAAGTCTGAGTCCTTGTATGTCCCTGTTTATGGTTTCCCCCTCTTCTTATTTCCCTGGATGCACTAAAAAAAATGCATATCTAGACGTTATTAAAGGAGCAGGCATCTTCCTTCCACAAATCCTTCAGAATGCTTCCTTCAGGTACCTCTTTGTGGCCTTTCCAAAGCCTTCTGCCCTTGAAAAAATAGGTCCTCTCTGTCCAACTCAAATTTGCGATTTTTCTAATTGATCTCCCTGTTACTTTCAACACAATACCCACAATGCATAACACGTCATACACTCTCGGAGGTGTTCCTTGTGCTCAGTTTCTCCATCAACACTCTAGGATTCAAATAATATAGATTTAGCCGTACATTCTTCTTATAGAATCACAGAATCATAGAATGGTTTGAGTCGGAAGGGACCTTAAAAAACATCTAGTTCCAACTCCCTTGCCATGGCAGGGGCACCTCCCACTATACCAGGTTGCTCAGAGCCCCATCTAGCCTGGCCTTGAACACATCCTGTGATGGAGTATCCACAGATTCTCTGGGGAACCTGTTCAGTTGTGTCAATACACCCAGAGTGAAGAACTTCTTCCTAATTTCCAATCTAAATCTTCCCTTTTCCAGTCTGAAACCATTATCCCTCATGCTATCAATACAAGCCACCCAAAAAGTGTTTCTGCTGACAGCTTTTATCCCTAAATGGATACATTTCCTTCAAAAATGTCAGTATTTATTTTTATGACACTCTTCTAATATTTCACATCAGTGTTGGCTGCTCTGGTGACAAAAACATACCTTCCTTATTCCTTCCTTGTATTACCCTAAGCAATTAAAATTTAAAAGCCACAGGAAAATTGTGGACAGAGTTGGAGAAGAGAAGATCATCTGCAAACACCCCACAAGATTAAATCCTCTGTAAGGTACGAAGTGATTCAGTACTTTAATAAGAGAATCCTACCTGAAGTGTCAATCACATTCTCTGGAAAACTGACATGTGCAGAGTCATACAACAACACAGCTTGTTGTACTAAAATACAAAACTGTTGGATGGATATTTCTTGTTGCCCTTTTCCCCTTAGATTTTTCAGATCTATGTCCCAAATCCCACTGACTTCAATTTATCTCCAGTGCATTCTCACAGCTGCAGATCTGACTTTCTGTCTCTGACCTCCCATGCATGCAATAAAAGGTTGGTGGAGTAGCTTCTTTCCTATCCCTTCACTCTAGCCACTGCATTTTTATGTTTTACAGTCAAGGTTTTAGATACTCTTCTAACTTAATTTGATTTCTGGCAGAAGTTTAACACCATTCTACTCTGGATATTGTAAAGCAGAAACCATGTCCTCAGTCAGCACCAGCTGACTGCACCTGCCATATTTCTAAAGTAACTTTTGAAAAAAAAAGACAACCACAAGCCCCACTAACAAAATGTAGATGAGCATCTTCTTTTACTTGATTGCAGTTTGAGTGATTAACAGCTTATAAAATGCAAATGTTGATTTACTGACTGTAAAAATTCTCCCACCCAAAGGTCTGTGTCTTTCCATAAGAGAGAATAAGAGTATTATGGGTGATCTGACATTGATTTTTTTACTTTAGAATCAATCCTGGGTTTTTTTGATTACTTCTTTTTCCATGAAGTTTTTGCACACAGAGCAATTTTGCTAACGGAAGATGGAGGGGAAAACTTGATCTGATGATTCTTTTAAATAATTTTTACAACAATTCATCTGTCAAGTGTGGAAGACAGGTAAAAAGAGAAATTGTGTATATTTTTAGAAGGGTTTCTTATTGTAGGGAGGAAAAAAGTATTCACCTAAAGTGCAGATGATTATTTTTTTCATGGAGGCACTTTTTTGACCTTTTCCACCATGTGTCTCCCTGAAATGTTCCAGTAGACTCCAGTAGAACAAATTTAAATTTCATCCAGATATTTCCAGTGAATTTCATCCAGATTTTCAGTTACTTTAGTTACTGTGTCTTCCACAGTCTCCAAAATTTGAAGCTCACAGATCAATAACCTTCTGTGTTCATTAACTACAAATTTTTCTATTGGTAGGCTGATAAATTGAAGCTCACCTGGCTGCACAACAACAGAAATTGTGGTATCTGATTGGCATTTCCTCACCAGAACAAAGGAGATGATTTGCACACCTACATGAGCACATCACTGCTAACTATCCAGGCAATTGCCTCCCAGCAGAAGGGCTGAATGGAGGAGAAGACTATGCTAATGACAGTTCTCCTGGTCCAGAGAGGAGAATACAGGTGCTCCAGGCAGATGTTCTTCACATCACCACTCTCTGGTCCATACCTTTTCTGTTGGGCAGTTGGAAAATAATTTTTCCAGTCTATGAGTCTGCTACCTTTCATATACATTTTACTCAGTATCAGTAAATTGCACTTTTATGTTGCTTCTACATTTAATGCTTTGATGTTTGCATAACAAGTTCGAAGAATGAGGAAAAAGAAGAAAAACAAAAGAAATAAGAAATCTTTTGCAATTACTTTTTGCTACAAAAGAAACCATTTATAATGTAACTTTAAAAGCTTTATGTTTTTGCCTAATTTGAATGAAACAAAGCCACTGGATATCTTTAACGGCAACATGGCTGTAAAGAAGAAAGCAATCAGTGTCCAATAAACTATTTATTTAAAAACTAAAGACAAGATAAAACATCCTGAAACCCACAGATCCACTTCAATGAGAAACCAAAAAGCTGCCTGTTCAGAGTTAGTCTCACTCTGTAAGCACATTCCCCAGAGGCTGACTGTGGTTGACACTTCCGGTAAAACCTGGAGTCCTGTGCAAGCAGAGCTGTGGACAACTTGTTGGTTCACTTCAAATGACAGGTTATATTGTGAGTTGGAAAAAAAGGAGGTTTGCCCTTAAGTCATATATGCATGAATAGGACTCCAGGAAATGGAATCCCAAAGTAGCTAATTGGAAGAGAATGCAGATGTTTTATTCAGTTGAAAATGCTGGCACCACTTTTTGGAGAAGAAAATGACAGGATTTCATCGCTTTGTGAATACAAGGCAGTGATGGAGTAAGCAGGCACTGACAGTGCAGTGGAAATAAGGCAGGGCCTATGTGCAAAAAAAAAAAAATTCTACTGCCAATTTAGACATTTCACCACCTCAGGCTGAAATTTGCATCACAATTATAGAGCAAGAAACCTTTCAGCAGCAAAGAAATAAGAGCCGCCTCAAAAACAACCACCTGCTCACACACAGACTTTGCTGTACTTCATGCGATATGCCTCTCTATTCTAATCCCACTTGGTGGTTCAACATGGTTCATTGTAATCCTCTATCATACATTCTTTTCAGACTGGAAAACAACACCAGGCATCTTTAATATGCAGGGCCTGCTTCTGCTCCTGTTGAAGTGGTTGGGTTTTTAGTAGGAGTGGAAGCAAGTTTCTGGAAAGTATATTAAGTTTAATGGGAAATAACTGTACGGGACTGTCAGCTGAACTACTCTTCAGTTATTGAATCAATTGCATATGTAGGTTAATGTTTGATGGTGAATGAGATAAATATGGCCATGTATCACATTCCAGGCATGTTGGTTTGTCCTTTTCGTTTGTACTATCAGCCGCCTCCAAGATCACAACTTTTTGCCACTGCAAGAAAGGGTGAGAAGTGTGGAGTCTGGCATTTGGCAGATAGCAAGTGTATTTCTACAGCCTTGCTATCAGAGCCAAAAGGTCATGATTGTATATTATCAAACATGACTATGCTATAAATTTACACTACTGATTCAAATTTGTTCCAAAATGTTGATGGATTAACATTTTTTTCCAACAGAATCTTTGATAAATCAGACAGCACCTGTCCTGCAGCATCTGACACTAAGCCATCGTAAGAACATAAACACAACATAAAGTCTATGTTGGGTGATGTTGCTCATTTTACAGAAAGGCAATTTGACCCAAATCGTATTTGTATGTCTGGGTGGCTTGGAAGTGCTATTGATTCAGTATTAATCACGGAACTGAAGCTTGTCTTCCTGCAGTAAAATACAAAACCAAAACAAAACAAAACAAAATACAACAAAAAGCAAAACCACAAAGGGAAGAAATAAAACATGCTCATGGCCTGGAAGACAAATGGCACATTACCTCCACACCCTGCTACAGCTGGCAGCTTGCTGGGCACCTCGGGAGCATATTCACCAAACACCAGTGGCTGATGTTGATTTGCCCTAGTTGCAGAATGTGATTGATGCCCATTCAACTCAGTGGAAGCAACTTATTTACTAATTAGTTCCTCTTTTCAGCACATTTTCCAAGTGCATATTTGCAGTGATGTGCTTCTTGGGAATAAGTTTCCATGGATTGGGTTCAATTCTTCATCACTGGTACTTGACATAAATGGAACAATCTGTCTTTATGTATCCACTCCACCTTAGAACTGAATGACGATTCTTTTTTTTTTTAATTTCTATTTGCTGAAACACTCACAATTAGTATATTGTGTTATTCATGTTTCCCATGTATTATTGCTTACACCAGAGATAGACCCTAGGCTCCATGAACATAAGGCAGGGGTCCTTATTTTCCTAAGGGCTACATAGAAGTAAACACAATCACTGCCCAATAGAAATTGGGAATTTAGAATTCATTTATCTTTGCCACATAACAATTTCCAGACTAGGTTTAGATCAAACTGACATGGTCATCTGTCATGTGAATACACCCATGCTCTAAAAATAGCATGAAGTGATGATAATGAGACAGAAATTCAGGAAGGTTATCAGATGTGGGCTGTTTCAGGAGAACAAGGTCGACAGAATTGGTCCAAAGCCAAAAATTTACAGGAGTGATTTTGATGAAAGACCCGTTGTGGCACAAAATTGGAATGAGACAACCGAACGGATGATGGAACATAACTTTCCTCTACAAAATGTGAATTCATAAGAGCACCCTGAAGGGACAGATACAGGGTACTGCATTTTGCAAGGTAAATTAAAAGAGGACAACAACTGGGCAATATTGTATTATTTAATTGTTACTTAATAATAAGCCAAAATTAATATTTTCCCACTCTGACATTTCAAACAATATGCCTACTCCTTAATTACTTAACTGCTGTATGCAGGTAAACAGAATTAAACATAGTTTTGCCAGTCTTAAAGAATGTAAATTTAACTGTAAAGTGTAAATAAAAAACCCTAAAAGACAGATAAATTATATTGTGTCTTTCTTAAAAGAAAATAACTTAGTCATGTTTTTTTGTTGTTTTGCTCATTTCATTATCTGGTATTTAGATTCTTATTTCCAAAGGTGCATGAAGGCAAAATTAGCCTCTGCATTCTAAGTTGCCTTAAGTTAAAGTGAAAATTCTCATTTATTATTCAAGTCTTGTAAGCAACAACTGGTGATGACTAAATTCATAGGTAACTTGGCAAATAGATATTTGATAAAGTGCTTTGAGAAGTGTGAAATATCTCTTCTTCAGCTGTGGTGAAAACTTTAACTAAATACATACCTAAAAAAAAATATGATTTAATAGTAGAGTAACTGAAGATTTTGGGGTAATAATTGAGCACAGAATTTTTCTGCCAGAAACAAAGGTCTCATATTTCCTGTCATTAGTAAAAAAATAGTTTATATAGTAAATGTATTGGTGAAATAGTAGCAAGCTTTTAGAAAGACTGTGCTTGTGGTTCATTAAGAGCCACAAGTTTCTCCTGTACACTGTATTATTTAAAGTTTAATTATAAAGTATCTCTTTAGTCTAAAAATTTAGAAGGACATACTTGCAAAGTGATAATTTTATGTCAAATATATGTTAATAACTATCTGTTGTACGAATTATTCTAAAATACTTGCAAGATAAATAAAGCAATTAGAGGAGAATTTTATCTAATAGAAACTAGAATGTCTTTACAGAAATATAGGATGAGGAATAATTGCTTCAAACTGGAAGAGGGGATATTTAGATTAGAAATTAGGAAGAAGTTCTTTCACACTGGAACAGGTTGCCCAGGGAAGCTGTGGATGCTCCATCATGGAATGTGTTCCAGAACAGGTCGGACATGGCTCTGAGCAGCCTGGTGTAGTGGGAGGTGTCCCTGTCCATGGCAGGGGGGTTGGAACTAGATGTTTTTTAAGATCCATTCCAACTCAAACCATCTATGATTGTATGATAAATCAGTTTATTCCTTAAGTGGAAAATAATTTCCTTCACTTTCAAGGTAAGGAAAGGTTAAAAGTTAAAAGGAGGCCCAGATAGTTATGACGGAGAAGAAAGTTTTAGGAGTTGTTAGGGACTTTTCTTTGCTAGAAAAGAGATTATGTAGCACTGAGATAGGTATGTTAAAAAGTAGTTAGAATTTTTTTTTCAAAATTCAGAACAGTGCCCATTCTGGAAGCACACACACACACAGAGCTATCTCTATTATAGGGCAGGCAATCATATGATTATAGAATCACAGAATGGTTTGGGTTGTAAGGGACCTTTCAATGTCATTTTGTCCACCACCCTGCAGGGGGGAGGGACATCTGCAACCAGAGCAGGTTGCTCAGAGCCCCAGCCAACCTCACCTGGAATGATTCCAGGAATGGGACATTGACCACCACTCTGGGCAATCTGGGCCAGGGTCTCACCACCCTCAGTGTGAAAAATTTCCTCCTTCTCTCTAGCCTAAATCTCTGCGTTTAGTTTAAAAACATCACCCCTTCTCCTGTCACAACAGGCCCTGCTATAAAGTCTGTCCCCACTTTTCTGACAGGACCCTTGAAGTACTGTAAGGCTGCAAGAACATCTCCCCAGACTCCTCTTCTCCAGGCTGAACAACCACAACTCTCAGCTTGGTCTCACATCAGAGGGGTTCCATCCCTCAGATCATTTTTGTGGCCCTGTAGATCTGGGATGACAAGGGGACATGGGCTTAAGCTCTGCCAGGGGAAGTTTAGGTTAGATGTTAGGAAGAAATTCTTTACAGAGAGGGTAATCAGGCATTGGAATGGCCTGCCCAGAGAGGTGGTGGATTCACCATCCCTGGAGGTTTTTAAAAAGAGACTGGACATGGCCCTTAGTGCCATGATATAGTAATTGGAGTTGGATCAGGGGTTGGACTCGATGATCTTGGAGGTCTTTTCCAACCCAATCTATTCTATGATTCTATGATACAGTTCCAGTACCTTTTAATTAGCAAATCAAGCACCAGTTATGAACTTTCAATCAAAGCAGGGTTCTTCCTGGCAGGATTGCTAAGCATGGAAATATAAACTCACTCAAGGTAGTTTTACCTCTTGTCAATGTGACTGAAGAGTCTATGAGCATGATCTGCTCTTCCCTCTTTTGTTGCTGAGCTGTTCAATACACAAGGTAGTGGAAGTTGTTGTAGTGACCAGCAGCATCTGGCAGTGGGCTAATGCAACAGAAGACTCTTAAGTGAGGAAAAGCATAATAAATTGTTTGAAATACTTGTTTGGGGAAATTAGGTTGGTTGATATTATGTGATATTACTAAGTGATAAAGTATTTTGGATTCATCTATATATTATGAATTCACCTATCAGCAACTATTACGTTAAGATTTACATTGCAAGTACAGTTGTGTGTCGAGAAGCAATCTGCTCTTGGGAATATTTTAGAAGGAAAGTAATTCAAAATCCACATATTTTCACCTTCAGGTTGCAATCCACAGATTGGAAAAAAAAAGTAGTATTAGCAGATGTTAAAACAAAACAAAACCCAAAACAATCTATGCCAAACTTTCTGGTTAAATTCTGAGGCAGAATCTATCAATTTCAGAAGGGGCTTTCCCCAGGCCAGGGAGGAGGCTGATTCAGGTCCCAGATATCAGTGTGAGGGCAGACACATTTGGAGGGTGCATCAGATCTGAGGAATCTGCCAGAGGAAGATGGAAAACCATCACCATTACTGTATGTCACATAGCATGGCTGTCAAAGGATCCATTCCAGCAAGCAATGAAAGCTTCAAAAGAAACTGGAAAAAATATCTTGCTTTCAGTCTTGACAAGAAAAAATCACTTTTCAAAATCAAAATTCCAGCTATTCAGTTGTCAGCCTACTCAAGACAAAACAATTCTCATTTCCTTCCCACATTTCTGATGCAGATATATCCCAGTTGGACCTCTTGTGGGTAGAAAAGAGAGGAGCAAGCTCCACATGGGAAAAAGATGAGAAAAAAATAATTTGCTGTAGTTCTTCATCAGAATACATTTAGAAGAGTGAGCACTCAAGTATTTTTATAGTGTCTTCAGACAATAATGAGATGGACTTTTCCTTATTGGTACTTTTACAGCTGAAGAGCCACTGTGAAAAAAAAATGTCTTTTGAGCCACAGAATAACTCCAGAAGTTGCCTACACTAATGCCTTAAATGTGCAACAGAAAATGAGCCTATTAATTCATGAAGGAAAGGATTAGAAACTGTCCCAATTTCCTGCAGATGTGCATACCATTTAGCCTATTTAGTAGTGTAACTGAATAAACGTTTATGATCCTCCAAGTTTTTTTCAAAGCCCCAATTAAAGGGCTGTGATATTCTTGTGGTTTGATCCAGCAAATAGATAGCCTTTGCTGCTGACAGCCAGCAAATGATCTACCAGATGCTTGGGATCTGCAGCTACAGAGTCCAGCCATGATTTTAGACTGAAGAATTAAATCTCTTCCCTTCAGCAGCTAAGAAATGCCTCATTAGTGCTATAAAGGAAGAACTGAAGGCACATCACTACTATAAATAGTACTCTGTGTCTCTTGTTAGCTCAAGTCATTAACAGCCTTAGGAAGGAATGAATTGCCAGACTGATAGATATGTTTTTTATGTCCACAGAATATGATGCTGTGGGCTGCTTGCAAATGTTCTTCCCATTTTTCATCTGGCCTCGGCTTCACCTAGACTCCCTTCCAAAAGCCAAAAAGGCTTTAATATAGCCTCCTTACTTACAAAAAGGGAGACTCCTGAGCAGAACAAAATCAGCTGTTCCCATGGTTATGTTCTGTCTCAGTTATGAAAAACATGTACCTACACAATGCTTCTATTCTGGTAGTATTTGTTCCCAAATGGGGGCTTTCAAGATTTCCTTTCCCAAGCCTTATGCTAAAATTGCATTGACAAATATTAAGTTCATATTTCAGGAGGATTGTGCCCTTTTAAAAACAAAACCTTATTTAACAATGAAATAATCATCCTTGGGTCCTTACCAAGGCTCTTTCCTTTTCAGAGAAAACCATGGTGGAATAGCTATATGTGATGCTTAATTTTAATGCCAGTGTTTACAGATTTTTTAATATCATATGTCAGGACACTCTTTCTCAAAGACAATTACCATATTAAATTCTACTTGGTCATTAAATTCAGGAGGGTGATCCCCAGTAACTTTTAAAGTAACTTTTAAAGTATTCTAACTGAAAAGTAATATTATTATTTATTTGCAAAAGAGCCATTTAACTCTTAAATCCTCCCCAAGTGTGTATTTTTTATGCATGATATGTACTTCTCACATACAGTAAGATATATAAAAAGATATAAAAATATCTTTTTCTTCACAAAAAGTAGTGTATTTACTATAACTTGCACTGGATCATTCTGCTGTTTATAAGATGATGTTGCCTAAAGTTGCAAGACCTTGCTTTTCCAAGTTAGGCACTTTCCTGAAAGTTGTCTGAAAGGAATTAAAAATCTCAAATGTGTTTTTAAAGGCTTTTCATTTCAAAACTTTCATTTTCCTGTGAGTTTGAATGTGATGTGGAATAAAAAAAGTAAACAATATATATTTTTGTTTCCAAGCATCCAGCTCTAATTAAACACCATAACTTAGGTCTGATGCATTCAGGGCTGACTAAATTGGTAAGGAATTAAATATTGTTGTGGAAATTTTAATTGAGATGGTTTATTTTACTCTAATAATATCCTTTTTCTGCAGAAGAAAATATATTACTTCTAAGTGCAACACAAAAATAACCCTGCATACTTAAAGTGTAATAATGTGCACTTATGCTGTTAATAGCTATAATCCATAGATTTTTGGCATGTTTTATTTATGAAGTATATTATTAGGCCAAAGGTTAACAAAACCAAACCAAAAAACAACAACAACAACAACCACCAAAAACAAAAACAAACAAAGAAAAAAAACCCAAACAAACAACAACAAAACCAACGAACAACCTAATGCTAGCCCCTTTGGAAAAGTGCGGTTTAAGCATTTTAATTGGTTAGAATCCAATTTTATATATCAACAGAAATATTTTAGGAATATGTCTCTTAGCTGCTGTACAGACCAAGTCCCACGATAAAATGAAATCATAGAATAAAATCCTGCTCCAGTCACCTGGTGTACATGTTCTATGATGAACTTATAATATTCAGATGGTTTCTCCATTTCATTCATCCTGATCCAAACTTGAATTATGAACTCAGATTTTACTTGAAGTCAATGGGAGTTTTCCCAGGCTAACAGTGGAGCTGAAATAATGAAGGACTTTGGGATTTAGCCTATGTTGAGAGATTACATGGATCAAAACTCTGAAAGGACATATCCCCTACTCCAGATCTTTCTGAACCAGTATGTGGTTTGGTCCACAATGACTTTTCTTTTTTAATGTTAAAGCCCAGGTTCAAGTTGAGAAATACAGAAAGATGAAGGCAGAGACTGAAGTGTTTTCCATTGCACTTCAGAGAACTTTAAGCTTGTGAGACAGTAAGATGCTATTTTATACAATTGCCTTACTCTCTACATTTAGCAGTACAGATAAAAACTTATTTCCCAGACAGCCCTTTCATTTCTCTTGGTTATGCTGATCAATATAGATTTAAAAGCCAGCCCAAAATACTTGGTTTCCATTGACTCCTCTGAAAGTCTTTCCCTTGATTTCTGAGAATGGACATTTTACAAGATTTGAGTTTAAAAGATTCCTTAACTCTCCTTTTTATTTATCTGTGCAAATGTGATCTAAGGTTCTAAACTGAAAAAAAGCCTAAAACATAGCTGAACAAAGCAACAGGTGCTTTTCACAGGAAAAATGGTGGTCAGTGAATGTAAGGGAATATTTCATGTGGGAGAAAGACATCAATTACTTGGTCTTTTATGTTTATCAGCAAATAAGAAAACCTGCATATCAGGGTCTATTTCTACCAATTTACATCACTGTAAATTAATTGACTTTAGAAGCAACCCTGCCAGTTTTCAGCAGCGTAATGAATAGAAAGTGGGACATTGACATTTTCTGCTTTATTTTTCATTCTTCTTCAACCATTTTATGATTTGCATCAAAACATCCAAGGGTATCAGAAGATAAACCAAACATGGTAAGTCAAAAGCTCATTATCTAAATGCATTACAATCAAACCCCCTTTGTACTAAGCCCACTCCAGAAAGCAGGTATTCAAAGAAGATTGCTTGAAAGTAAATGAAGTAAGACTTCAATTTAGGTGAAAGTAAATTGAAGAGGTGCCTGCTGATACAGTGGCTGAGAAAAGTTTAACAAAACCATATACCAGATTAAGACACTGTTCAATAAATCTATTACACAGCCCCACGCTGCATCTGCAAGACTCTACAAGGTGCCAAAGCAACTGAATTGGAACCACAGACAGGTCTAGCTTAGTCTCTGACAATAACCTGTAGTACTTCCTGCATCGGAAGTACTGTTTTTCCTGGTTTTCCTCTGCACTTTTTCTTCTAAACTATCTTTTCTGAGAGAATAGAAATCATGTTTAGAAACTGGACATAATGAATGTAATTATCTTATATGATCATATTATTACTTCTGGAAGAAGAACAATAATCTTTCATACCAGTTTTACGAACTAACAAGGATATAGGAGAGTGTAAAAGATAGAAATTTGATAACAAATTATATGGATGGGTCTTAAAATAAAAATGACTTGTGAAGAACCTTTTCTGATCAGTTTATACTGGCAAAAAAATCAATTTATACTGGCAGCTCTAGTTTTGATATATACTGAGAGTTGCACTTTCAGGTAAATATATTTTATCTACTGATGGGTAACAATTTTCATACCAAAACAATCCCTGTTTTCAGGTCACAACATAGCTAGAATTAGATAAATGTCTATGAGTATAAAAAGCTGAAGAAAAAAAGTGGTTTTAAGGTTTTAATTTTGGTTTTAAGGCTACGATGATTATTTTCTCAACTTTCATTGCAAAAATGGACTTTTTTTTTTCTTTAATGCAAGTCCCTTGCAACTGACAATATTTGGAGACGCAACATAGTAATGGAAAATTAAAATGTACCATTTCAGCTGCAGACACTTATCTTCAATAATGGTGCCATCCAAGCAAAACTTTCTTTTATTGAGTTTCACTAGCAGATGGTCTCTGTCCAGAAAGAAAGCCTCCTGAAGTAAGAAATTTATTTGCTGATAATCTTCTTGAAATTGTTCTATTTATGCCCCACCATCTAGAGTTATTAAATTTCTGGAGGTGCTTCTTCTTATTCATTCACCATGGAAGTCAAGTAATGCACAGTAGACATTGTCATTTAAGTTTTATGGTATTTCTTAAAACTTTTTTTTTTCATGCTCTTTGACTATTAAGCAGCTACACAGTTTATACATAAAAAAAAAAAAAAGTCAGTTTATATAAATTGCTGATTTAAGCTGATATTTTCATATGCTGAAACAAATAGAGCTATTCATATACAACTTACTGCTTGAGGTTGATGGGTGACTTGGTCACACATAATGTGTTTTGGATAAAGCATGATTTAGGTATTGTGAAGGATAACGATTTCCAGATAAGGTAAGGGTGAAAATTTCTTATGTCACACTTATACTTAACATGACAAGAAATTAACTCAATGCACTAATATTTGAAGGACTGGAGAAACAAGCAGAATAATACAGAGAAAGACTCAAACGAGAATGGTATTATTTCCTCTTGGATCTTTTTTACAAAAAATAAATGGATTGTAATAACAATTACAATCCTGCGAACAGGAGCAGGCAAA
>VWZY01008202.1:661-14908 GCA_013399075.1 Chloroceryle aenea
TGTGACTCCCCTGATGGACCTTCATCCCTATTGTCATTTGTTTGTCCCTCAGCTTCCAGAGCCCCACAACTACTGTGAGAGGATAACCGGGAAAGGAGGGAAGGCTGGGGTATGACTTACCTGCCTCACTGATCAGTGACCTGTCTCCATTTCCCCTTGTCTCTTGGGTCCTCTCCTTTTACCTGGTAGTAAAGGAGGAGGGGATCCTCTCCTTCTTGTGGAGCTCCCCATTTGTTCTCTAGGGGCACTGCAGGCAGAGCACTTCTTAAGAGAACATTCCTGCATTGCTTTTTGTGCCACACAGAGACCCGTTCCAACTCACACTGTTCCTTCTCTCGGACCAATAGTTCCATGATTTCCTCATAAGAAGGCGCCTCAAATTCAAGGGGTCCATACCCATCAAGTGAGGACAATGGGGGAGGAGGGGGAGGTGGGAGGAGGATTCTCTTTCCCCTCTGTGCTGAGACCTGCCTCCAAACCTCCCCTCCTGTCCCCCATGTCTGGTCTTTCTGGATGATGACAGGAGGAGAGGGGGTCCTCTACTAGTTGTACATAAGGCCTCTTCCTGTTGCCTTAGCCTAAGGGTGTGCCTCCACCAACCTATCTCAGTTTCACATTCTCTGAATATTCTCAATCTTTCCACCTCCTCTCTCAGTTCTACCACCTGCCTGAACAGGTCATTTATTTGGTCACACAGTACACTGGTGGTGTTTCTGACTTCATCTGGTTCAAGTGCCATGCTCAGGCACTCGCCACAATCAGAGACCTGCATGGCTGCATGACTGTGCAAGAGCTCTGTCTGAGTTCCCACATTCTTCCTCCTCATTGTGGCTCTTGGCCATGTTATGACCATGACTCTCTTTGGCTTTTTTTTGCTTGGTTTGGTTGGGTTTGTGGTTTTTTGTTTGTTTTGTTTTCTTTTTTGTTTGTTTTTTTTTGTGTTTTGGTTTTTTTTTAATATTTGGGGTTTTGGGTTAGTTTTGCTTTTGTTTTTTTTTTTTTTGGGGGGGTGTCGGTTTTGTAATTATTTTATTTTATTTTATTTGTTTGCATTTTTAATTCAATTTCTCTTCCTTCTTAGTGTAAAGACCTGTCTGACAATTGCCAATGTTTGTATCAGGCTGCTGCGCTCTGCAGCCCAGCCCCCACGTGCACACGCTCACAGCGTTTTGCCAAAACAGCTATAACTGTCTTGCTGCCTGCAATATATGTGTGGCACATGTGTGTCTTCCCACCAAAAGATAAAAACCTTTCTACTTGCCCTCCTTCCCTTTCTTCTGACCTCTACACTCTGCATATCTTTTCTTCTATAGTTATTGTTTTTAGGGTAAGTGAAATAGTGTCTCTTAGATCAGCATTTTCAGGAAGTGATGCTATAAGCAGCCAAGCTTTTTTGAAAAACCTGGTATTCTCTATCTTGATTTCATTAGTCTTTTTGACCAATTTTTTTCTCTTGTTTTGATTGTGTTGTTGTTTTTTTTTGTTGATTTTTTAAAATTATTCCTAGGTTCATTTTTAAGCTTCTGCTTCTCTTAACCTTACCAAGGTTCTCTGTACTATATATGCTGATGTCACTGAAATGTTTAGGCAGTGAAACCTGTTGTTCAGGAGCTGGGAGATGAAAATTGAATCTATTTCTTTTACCTTATCCCACCCCATATGCATCAATACAGCCCAATTACCTTACCCCCATGGATCTTCTCTGAAACATCTGAACAGCTGAACATGAGCCAGCAGTGTGCTCAGGTGGCCAAGAAGGCCAATGGCATCCTGGCCTGCATCAAGAACAGTGTGGCCAGCAGGAGCAGGGAAGTGATCCTTCCCCCGTACTCTGCGTTGGTGAGGCCACACCTTGAGTGTTGTGTTCAGCTCTGGACCCCTCAGTTTAGGAAAGATATTGAGGTGCTGGAGCGGGTCCAGAGAAGAGCAACCAGGCTGGTGAAGGGACTTGAGCACAAGTCCTAAGAGGAGAGGCTGAGGGAGCTGGGGTTGTTTAGTCTGGAGAAGAGAAGGCTTAGAGGTGACCTCATCACTCTCTTCAACTACCTGAAGGGAAGTTATAGCCAGGTGGGGGTTGGCCTCTTCTCCCAGGCAACCAACAACAGGACAAGGGGACATGGGCTCAAGCTCTGCCAGGGGAAGTTTAGGTTAGATGTTAGGAAGAAATTCTTTACAGAGAGGGTAATCAGGCATTGGAATGGCCTGCCCAGAGAGGTGGTGGATTCACCATCCCTGGAGGTTTTTAAAAAGAAATTGGACATGGCCCTTAGTGCCATGATATAGTAATTGGAGTTGGATCAGGGGTTGGACTCGATGATCTTGGAGGTCTTTTCCAACCCAATCTATTCTATGATTCTATGATTCTATGATCTCTGCCCCACTGAGTGCACAAGATACCCAGTGCTTGCATTCAGTAAGGTTCTTAATTTTTTTCTTTTTCCTACTGTAAGATCTGCTTCTTTGCTGAACAGTAGTACTCATCACTATTGTATCAGACTGCTTCACACATGGTAATGAATTTAATTTCACATCACCATTACTGGAAGACAGGTTATTTTTATCCTTTCTTTAAATTTTTGAGAACCGACATGCAGACCTTAAAGCAGAAGAACAGTGAATGTTTTTGGCTGTGAAGCTTAGGATATCTAGGGTCATGATTTTGAAATACTTAACCCCAGAGGGCTCTCTGCAGTGCAGCTGCTCTGAGTAACAGTAGTGGATGCACAGCACTTCTATAGGGCAGAACTAAGAGATCTCATGTACCTCTGGAAACCAAAGTGTCTCCCTGTGCAAACTTTGGGTTTGAGTGGTTCTGTTGGTACACTGTAAGAGACAGAGTCAGCACCTTTTCCCACAATGTGCCCTCACAAGGTGAGCGTCTTCTGTCTTTCTCCAGTTTTATGACTATCTATTATTCGTCCCTCATTATCTGCAATATTTAGCAGTTCCGGGTAAACAAGAACTGCTGCTACTGTTTTGTGCTAATTTCAGTCTGGGATAGATTCATCTGGCTATCTGAAAGAGCTGAAAGTCCTTAAGTGAAGTAATAGGATTATACAGTTAAACAGTATCATAATTTGCTGTTCTTGTATCTGTATGTAAGGGCATCAGGACTGCTCCGAATTCTGGCACTCCTAATTTGGGCACTTGACTCTACAACCTTTTAAGTGTTACTTCTGGAGAGGCTTCACAGACTGTTGACAGCAGACACTTGTGGCCATAGCAGTGTTTATGGACTGTGGTCCCCTCCCCATGTGCTTTGACTGCTATTTTTGATCCAGGGTCCTATGTTTTCAGCCCAGAATTTGACCAGTGTGGTCCTGTGCTGTGGTTTAACTCCATCCTCAATTAAACACCACATAGCCACTCACTTCTCCAATGGGATGGGGGAGAGAACTGGAAAAAAAAATATGTAAAACTTGCGAGTTGATGAGAAGAAAGTTTAATAAGACAGAAAATGAAGGGAAAATAACAATAATAACAACAATAATAATAGATTATAAAAAGAAAAGGGATTCTCAATAAAATTGCTTACCACCTAATGCCCAGCAAAATCCCTTAGCCATGGCTGGCATCTTCTGGTGAACCCCTCCCATTTTATATACTAAGCTTGATGTTCTCTGGTATGGAATATTCCTTAGGCTATTTCAGGTCAGCTGTCTTAGCAGTGCTTCCTCCCAGCTTCTTGTGCACCTCCTCACTGGCAGAGCAGGGGAAACTGAAAAAATCCTTAACTTAGGATAAGAACTACTTAGCAACAGCTAAAACATCAGTGTGTGATCAACATTCTTATACTAAATCCAAAACACAGCACTGTACCAGATAATAGGAAGAAAATTAATTCTGTCCCAGCCAAAACCAGGACACTTTGTCTCAGTTGTTTCTACCTCCCCAGCCAGTCCCACTTGACAGGTAGAGCTGTCAGCCACTGAACTCCCTCTTGTCCCTTTTAATTTGGAACTCCTAATGTGCATGTCCAGTATGTGCATATGCCCTTGCTTTTTTGTTTGACCATTCAGAAAGGTCATTTAGGGGCTGAGCGGAGTCCAGTTCTCTGAGAAGTATGAGAAATATTTGTTTCTTTGTCCGTTGCATTTCTGCTTCTGTTCATAGTGATGTTGACCATCGCTGTCAGGGATGATGATGCGCAAGACAAATATGGATTTCAAGCAGCACCATGTGATCATTTTCCTTGTGTATAGATCCTTGGGTTGGCTCAGCAACACAGCTACTAAGCATGTGTGTGAGCAAGAAATGGGAGAGGAATGCAGGGAAAAAAAAAGGAAGGTGGCAATTCCTGGTGAAGTGTGTGATTGATTGCTGTGCTTTGAATTCAGGGTATCTGAGAAATTCTCAGGACAGAGGCTGATTAATTAGTGGTGATGTCACTCTGTAGCAATTTCAGAGAAGGTCACCTTTGGGTGTAGATATAATCTTCAACGAAGTAATCTGCATTAAAGAAGTTTATAATGTATAGCAACTTTAAGATAGCCATAGCGAAGTTAGAAATGCTGCCACTGTCAACTCTGCCCTTTGTTTTGCAACTTTATAGAGGAATGTGTCTCTGCCTTTCTGAGGGCAGTCGCTTGGGCTCTCTGAGTATATCTCTGTCCTGGAGAGGCTGCAACTTCATCCTTTTATCCTGCTTCTCAGAAAAAGCTTTTCTGCAGCATACCACTCCCTGGCTTCCTTGACATCTGAAGATTGCTTCACTAAAAGCTTTTGTAGCTTTTGAACTTTTCAAGGAACATCCCCCCAAACAAACAAACAAGCAAATAAAATCAAAACAAGGAAAAAAACAATAACAAAAAAAAAAAAACAAAACAAAACAACAACAACAACAACAAAAAAAAAAAAACCAGCAAAAAAAACAAAACCCCCACAACAAACAAAACAACACAACAAAAACAAAAAACCAACCGACCAAACAAACAAAAAAACCATACAACAAGGAAACAAAACATAGCCTCATATTTTCATCCTTAGGAAGGGGTGAAGTTTTGCAAGTATTTTTTTTGGTCTATGTGCAAAGCTGCCAACTTTTGTGCTTTATTGTCATGATGAAGCAAGAGACTTGAATTTGGATGAAAATCTGCAGGGTCCCAAAACAGTCCTTTGCTAAAAGTGGGCAAAATATTCCCGTCTTTTAAAAGGGCAAATCTTCCATCATCCCCTCCTAATAGTGCTGAAGTAAAAAAACCTTAGGAGCATTTTTCTTCCTAAAATGGAGTGCCAAAACCCTTTCTGCCTGGGGGCTGCTTTGGCTTCATGGAAAAAGGCAAGGGACTTCTGAAGTTTTTGGGGTGAGGTAGGGTTGATCCTTCTCCTCCTGCCTCAGCCTCTCTTTAGTGTCTTCTCCTGCTTTCTTCTCGTCTGATTTTTTTTTTTTTCCTCTTTATATGCTTTTAAAAATTTTGTTACTGGCATGTCCTTTGCTTCAGATCCTCTTAAAAGTCAGTGTGCTGCTTATTCCCTCTTCCAGATCAGTAATTATTATATTTAATAAGACCAGAGATAGTCCTGATCTGTGCATTACCTCCTGCTCTCAATATTTCTCAGTTTTCCATGATGTTAGAATTTGCAGTAATGCACACCAATCCATGTGAAAAGGTCTCTACCAGTCTGATCAGAATGGCTTTCTTTTCAGGTAAAGAACAAAAATATACCAGACCTAGGAAAAGAAACCTCTGCTTGTGCTGTTAAACAGAACGTGGATCCAGAAGCTGCTGTAGTGGTACTTTTCCTGCCGCAGCTTTCCGACACCTTAGATGGCTCCAGATCTATAATCCACAGAGCAAGGTCCGCTCTGCTGCTTCTGGCAAAATGTGTGAGACTGCTCCCTCTGTGAAAGATGATTATGAGCTCCTAGAATATACCAAGGCTCTTTCTTTTCTTTCTGCCTTCCTAATTATCATCTCTAAATCTGAAAATGCTAAGGTTTTCATCTAAGTCTTTGGGTTTTGTATGTAGAGAAATTTACACTTATGAGAGAAAAAAAATGTCCTATTGAAAACCTCTGGCTGGGGACCTTGTAGATTTGCTTCAGAACATGTGTCCTACTAAAGACTATCTCCACAGCCTCCTTCCAGACAAGGGAAGCTGCCTGGGGGTTGCATATCTAATGCCGAATGCTTGCTACTGATCACTTACTCTTTTGTATAAAAAAAATAACAAAGTAGCCTGATTAACTGGGATTGCCTGATTAACTGGGATTGAAGGAATTAAGCCTGTGTTTGCGGAGATAACAATCAATAAGGTCTCTTTTAACACACTTGTTACTCTGGGCTTCCTTTGATTGGCATATCAGCAGCTACACACCATAAATTATCTTGATGGATTCCCCTGTGCATCTGAATTTAAAAGAGATGAGGCAGAGGGTTATTTTAGTTAATATTCCAGTGTGTGGTTTGCCAGGTGCTGTGCAGCTTCTGTCTCAACTCTTAAACACTGTTCTTTCACTTCTAAAGTTCTGTCCATGGAAATAGCACTGCAGCTGTCCTTGAACCTGCCTTTGGGCTTTCTGTAGCTTCTCTATTTCTTGAGCCAAAAGTCCTTTCTGCCTGGACCATTCTTTAAACAGTATATGCTCACAATGCCTTGAGGAGGGAGCAAGTGCTGTAAGACTAAGGTTACTGACACAAACACCTAGCAGGTTCTCCCAGGTGACCAGCTGGGGCTGCTGGCATGGATCCTGGAGAGAATTAACTGAAGAAGTGCTTCTGGATGCATGTTGGTCCACAGCAGAAATTTGGTGCTCCCCTTTGCCACCCGTTAGCAGTGAAACATCCTTCCTTGGATTAGAAAGCACTCAACGATGTTGTTTACTCAAGCAGATTTCCCAGCTGACTGAGCATTCTTATTTTGCTAATTACAAACCAGAAGGGTGGCATGTGCAGTAGCTCTGAGACAGGAGGAGCTCTCCTCCCTAATGGTGGGGCTGGTTGGACTGCGAAGAGCAGAATTCTGCTAATTATTATCTTCTCCCCTCCTATCATTTGGAACAAAGTAAAGCTTCCTATGGTAAATCCTGCAAAATTTGATATTCAGATGCTGTATCTGGTGCCCTCTAACATCTGGGGCCCAAGTCCAGCCCTGCAGGTAAAATGTATCAGCACTAGGGATTATTCAGAACCAGGATCCTGACTCACACTGGCTGCTGCTTTGGAGTTAACTGAATAGCCCAGGACTTGGGACTAGAGAGGCAGAAGAAGAACTGAACTAACTTGAATCTTTGGTAGATGTTTGACCAAGCCATTGCAGGACTGTGTTGTTATGATTGTTTTAACTTTGTGTTGGAGGGAGAAGACTTAGGAAAAGCTGCTGTTTCAAATTTCCCAGTATTGAAGGCTGGTGGTTTTGGGGATACATGGCTGAGCAGAAGCAATGTAGTTCATCACAGTCCTGGGGTTTACTTCTGTGTAGGGCTGTTCTGGGTCATGCAACTTGGTCTGACAAGAATATTGCTGGTTTAGGGACAGTTACAGAATCTCTTTTCTCATCTTGAATATTCTTTGATTCTCCGGGCCTGTGTTTTCCTGTTTGGCTGAGGCTGACTGCATTTCCAGAGGCTTCATGTCCCATTGCCAGAGAGCTGATAGCAGCAGCAGCAGAGCATCTGCCTATCACTGTGTCCTGTGGGTCTTTCTCCCATACATAGCTGCTTTGCTCTGCAATGTGTCTTGCTGTCATCACATATCAACTCCTCTTGCTGCTTGTCTCCAATCTATTTACACTAAAACACCTTCCTAAAGTTGATAGGCCCTGGGAGAGCATTGATTATTGGTGGTACATTTGTAGTCAACAGCTACAGCTGGATTCTCCGAAGTACTGTACCAGGAAGGAGTCCCAGCTGCCTGCCCTAGGACTCATAGTCTAACATGTGTCTTCCTCAGTGTTGACCCAGTTCTGTCAGACAACTGCTGTAGTGATTTCCAATACATGTGTCTGAAGGTGTTCCTGAGAGTGGGGGTCACCATCAGTCCTAATGAAGTTAGGAATAGCTGAGACCTAGACTGATGGATAAGCCAGTCCTCCAGCATACTTCCACCCCTAGCACTAGCTGAGCGGATGGTGTATGCATGAGTAGCTGTGTGAGTGACAATGACACAGCCCCTGGGCTTTGAAGTGCTCCTTTTCCTGAGCTTGGACATGCCAGGACAAGGCTAACACATGAACCATTTCTGAGCAGTTCTTCATTTCATTAACCACTGAGCTGCTGGGTTAGCCCCAGCTTCCCACACAGGTGCCTGCAGGAGTCAGCAGTTGGAATGTCCTGTCTCTCGAAGCCACCACTGTCCTTAATATCATGAAGAGCTCTTCTTACCTGATGTTTTGTTTCAGCTAATGAGAGCTGATGAGATCCACTTGGTGCCAGGCAGTTGACCATCCCTCAGCTTCCTGTGGTCCTTGTAAAATTTACAAAACATGATAAGATACTAATCCTTTTCAAGGACCATAGCTCTGGCAATGTGGTGACATTTAGAGCTCTTAAAGTATCAGGTTCAACTGAAGTCTCTAGGAAGCTTCCACTCTTCTGCTGATAGGCTCTGTCTACAACAATATTGCTTGGCTAACTATCCTGCTTGATTGAGAAGATCCTAAATTTCTGTTTCAATGAAAGTACAGTCAGTTTCCAGACGGCCTAGGCTCCTGAGTATACCAGAGTTCATATTTCTCTTGGGATTTATTCCCCCAATGGCCTTTGCACCAGAAATTCAGCAACATCTTTGCACCAGGATGCTCACTGTTGTTTGGTGTGCAGCTGTAAACTGAGCTCAGTTTATCAAGCTATGATGAGACCAAGGTCTCCTTTAAGTTGACAAAGAAAGCAGAGGAAGGGATTTGGAGGGGAGGGAAGAAATGGAATAACATACTCCATACAAACATGAACCCAGGCTATCTTCCAAACACTTCAGCTAGTGTTGTCAACTCCTGCAGTTTTTAGTATGAACCTCCTCATATTTGGCTCCCTTTCAAATTCCAGATTTTGGCTTCATGCCACTCTTCAATTTCTTTTGAAACAGAAAATGAGTCCACAGCTTTCTGGGTACAGAGACAAACTCAGAAGGACCCTGGATCAGAAAAGAAACAAGCAGAACTCTTAAATCCAGCTTTCCTAAGCACTTCATTTAGATGAGCATTAGGTATCTAAATTGCTTAAATATATTTGGATTTGACAAGCATGCGCAATGTTAGAAATAGAAATGCTGAGGCATCTAAAACCTTATGACTCCACAGGGGGATTTTTGAAGTGATGTTGCTATTGTAACTGCAGAAGGGAAAAGAAAGAATATGTGAACAGGTCTTTCTCTCCAAGTTTATTTTTGCTCTTGCCAAGGGACTGCAGGACAAATACAGTCTCTTTCAGGCCCATTAGCTTTTATGAATTTGTTCCACTGCCAGCACACAATTTTTGAAATTCAAGACAGCTATCCCTGCTAAAAGAGCTCTGCTACTTTTCCATGTACTTGGACCTGGCTTCTGGAGATTTGGATGGATGTGTTTTGTCATGGAAACAAGGCTCCAGCTCTTTGCTTTACCTGGATCTGCTGAGACACAGACCTTGAGTTCTGCAGTGTCCTGCAGCACAGTTTTTTTCTCTTTGAGTTGTTGTGTGGGTCTACATGCTGAGCATCTATGTAAAATGAAGATATATAACTATCCCAATGCCCACTTCTGAATTTCCTTGGGCATGTCTAAGATATGCGTAAAACCCCAGATATACCAGAGCCCTTAAGTAAGGCAGCAAGGATTATGTGATCTTGTATAGAAACATCACGTTGTGCCTCAAGCATCCCTTGGAATTATATATGCCTCAGCCCTGTGCTATGCCTGTTTTCTGGGGGCTGGCCCAGGACTCCGCTCCCTGTCCAAAGGAGGAAGAGCACCAGCTCATTGGTGGTTTGTATGTGTTGCTCCATTTTGCCTGCAAACTGGGAAACCCCCTAGCTTTTGGATACAATTTCTTTGGATGGCTATTAGACTTTGCTTGAGGGATGCAAACATGGTGCCACAGAGGGCAAACAGCAGCTCCCAGCAGGGAGGCTGTGACAGTGGCAGCAAGGCTTCCAACATCATGCAGGATGAGCAATGACCTCTGTCTCTGACTGAGGACACAGGTTAGTGGCTGATTTATGGCTGAGAAGAGATAGGGGTCTCTCTGAGTTAAGCTGTAGGTGAGTTGCCATGGAGATGGGCTAATAAAGCATCAGGCAGCAGCCAGCTCTGATGTTGCCACGGTTTCAAGGAGCAGGCAGGTGGGGAGAAGAGACAGCTGGCATGGTGGGGATGGAGAGTGAGAACAGGGTAGCACCAGGACAGCCGGGCAGGTGTTGGGTCTGTAGGGCTGTTGAGACAGCTCTGGGTGCTTTAAGAGAGGAAGGGGTGTCGGGAGAATAAAGCCACCTTCTCCCATCTCTTTTGGAGGAGAATGTCAGCATGGTGCTCCTTGGTGGTGAGTGGGATCAGCAGCTTTCAAGGAAGCAGTTGGACCCCTATGCAGCCAGAGTATCTTTTGTCATGGTCTTCTGCTTGCATCAACCACCTGTCTGCTTAGTGCTTGTAGTCTGGTTACTATGCCCAGCAGCATGAGGGTCTTCAAAGCAGATGTGGATGTCAGCCTGAAGAGGCCACATCATGCAGGACTGCTGCAAAAGACTGCTGTCCTCAGGGTTAGCTTATGTGTGGGGAAAACAGAACCTGCTCCATACCAAAGCAGGTGCCTGCACACAAGTGGTCAGGACCTTTCTGACTGCAGTGACCTCCCTGTGCTGATGAACCTTCAGCCTTGGAGCAGGTCTGCACTACCCAGTGCCCCTGGGGACCTGTGTGTTACTGGGGCATGTCTACCTCAGCATGCTGCCCTTCTTCCCTTCAGTACTAGGGAAAGTCACCTATTCCCTAGCTCAGTCCACCATCTCAGACATTGAAACATGACAGCAGCCAGCACCCTGGGATGCTGAGTATGGGTGCTGGGTGGGTTGAATAGGGATGGCATGGATTTGCCTCCAAAGAGATGGGTATACTGGAGCTGTACTGCACATTTCTAAGCTCTTGCTCCAGCCTGCACCTTCACAACAGACACTCCTGGTTTGCTGTAATAGGGGTTAAGGCTGCAATCCCATTCAGCTCTAGGGCACTGTAGCATGGACCTAAAGCTAAGTATACTTTTATTCTGGCTACTTGAGCAAGGTGATGGGGAAAGGCTTAGCTAATTATTAGCAAGATATTCTCAGGCTGTTGTACTTCTGTTTTCAGAGATTATTCCTCAGTAATATGGTGACAGCTATATTTTACCCTTGATTACCATAAGAAGGGTTTTGCCTCAAAGCAATCAGCTCCTATAGTGTGCCAGAGTTCAGGTAGGTCTTCCAGCAGGTACAAGAGAGCATGGTGGTGGGGAGGGAGGTTATATACTTTACTAAATAAAAACTAAAGAGCTAATGATGCTAAATAAAGTAAATAAAATATAAAATAAATAATGAAGCTAAATAAAAACCTTATGATGGAATGATGCATTAAAAGATAATTGCTTACACGATTCACAAGATATTTTTATGCCTCCTAAATTAATAGAGACTGATGCTTTTAGTGGAGGGTTACCTTTCCTTCTGAACAGAGCAGAGATCAAGACAATTCCAGATAGCTAATGCCAGCTATCAATAACCCTAGTCAAAGAAAAGTTTGTCTTGGACTTCCCGAGCTAGCCAATGCCTTCTTCACTGGCCAAAGCCTCCCCTCCACCAACAGATGCCCTGTTGATTTAAGATATCCTGTACTACTACTAAATACCCCTTATGTCTATAACTCTGTCTTTAACACTATCAAGATGGTAAAAGCACTCCCCTCCCTTATGGGTCATCTGGCTTTCAACACTGAATGGGATGAAGGAGGACTTCCACATCATTAATAGGGTCTCCCTTGATGTCACTGCAGGGCTAGCTGGTGGGGTGAACCAGCCAGTCCTTATTGTTGCAGCCAAAACATAAGAGACACAGGTCATGCAAAGCTTTGGAGACTTTCTGGTGCAGCCTCTATAATCCGAGAATGATTTATCTGGTGGAGATTTCAGTTATTACTGTTTGGCAGCTAGAAGCAGGCCTTGCTGCTCTGCCAAGGATTTGCGTGAGCTAATATGGTGTGGACTGACACGTTTGGAGGGGTGGAAAGGGTTGCAATGATCTTATTTAGGGTGCTTTTTAGGTGCTGAACCTCATGCTCTGCTATTACCTACTCACTATTCATGTGGCTACAGTCTTTTAATTCCTTACCTTGTGTTTTCTTTCCTGTATGACTCCAATTATGGCCACTTCTGCCACCTTTGTAAGGAGAACTTGGTGTGTGGTGTGACTACAAGGGGAGTGATTTAATTTACATTTTGATTATTAGAAAAACTTTTCCAATGAAAAGCCTCACGCACAAGAGTAGTTCAGGCTGCTGGCAGTGCCAGAGGAGACTTCTGAGTGGAGGAAGCAGTCTTTGGAGAAAACATCTTAGAGTGGAGTGAGATATGCTGCTGATGGAGAAGTCTGTATAGCTGTTGCTCATGGATGAACAAGGTTCAAGACAACCATTTCCTGTGACTATTGTTAGCACTACTATTGGTAGTGGTGAATCTTGGCATGTTCTTCTATAGGAGCCATTTGAAATCCTATGTCATTTCTGTTTCTGGATATGTTTCTCTCACTGATTGTGTTTCATGACTGTTCTCATATCTAAGGCAGTTCATGCCAGCAGCTGAATCAGTTTGTAAAGGAAGAAGAACAAGTATTACTTCATTGTTAAGAATTATGGGCAACTTGTGTTGCTCATGGGACTTTTCCTTAGCTGACCAAGCTTTGAGTGGGAGGTTGGACAGTACGATGTCCTGAAATCTCTTCCAATGTGAATTTTCCCATGATCCTATGATTTGCCCCAGTTGTGGAGACCAGTAAAAAAGCTCCTCTGCTGGCATGTACATGCAGCTGTCTTTTTGATTCATGCTTTAGATTATGGCAGGAGGAATTAAATACAGAAAAAGACATTTTAAGAAGGGAATAGCCCCACACCATGTACTGGTTGCTGCCATTCATGTATGAGCTGTCTAAGGATGATTAAAATGTTAGCTGTCCAAAGAAAATCTCAGAGGTCTGTGAAGCTCAGGCAAAATATATTTTAGATATCAGAAAATAATAACTTGAAGGCCTGTTTGCTCATTCTTCAAAATTGTCCTGTGAGTATTTAATCTCTATCAGCTAGGGCAGGATATGGAGTTTAGGGATGGAGAAACTTATCTTAATTATGTACAGTTTGTGGTAACCAAAAAGTTCCTGTAAGAGAAGAAAGTGTGGCAAGTAACATTAAGGGTTCTTCCTCTGCTGGTCTAAAGAGATGTGAGATTTGATTGTGGAGGCATGCTGTTGGGGTAAGTTCTGGTTTTGCTCAAGGTACTGGTCTTCAGATCTTGTGAGGCTCATCAGGTCTTACCTATGGCCCCTATCCAGCAGAGGAAAACAGAACCCTGCTGGCATTTGAACATCTACTGAACCCTACTGGCATTTGAACCACTACTAAGATATAATTCCAGATACCTGGGTTAGTAAAGAACATGCTCAGATCACAGGGAGCTGAAATTTTGCTTTGAAAGAGAGCCTATGTTCTCTTCCTACTGTCCAGGAACAAGTCATGATGAATCCTCCTATCCCAACAGAGTTAGGATGGCTGTAGTCTGTAGGGATAAGGTAGAACAGTGATTGCCCCTGACTTTCTCCTGGAAGCAAGAACCGGGTCATTTTCTGATATCAAAATGCAGAGAAATGACATTTAAACTGGATTTAGTCATTCATGCTTTGAGAGCCCTTGCCCTGAAGTATGTTTGCATGCTATTTTAAGTATTCAAAACCTCGAGTATTTTGTCCTTAGGGGTGGTCAGTAATGCCTGCAGTTATGATCCTTTATTTCATCCCTCATCCTCAGTGATGGAGGAATGGTTATGTACTTTGGAGTCACAGCTGCAGCTGAGTCTTGTGGTGCGTATTTAACAAGGAGAGCTCTGCAGGGACAATATATTTTGAGTGTGCTTTACTGTCAGCTTTTGCCTTCCCAGCTTCACTGTCATGTGGGTCTGCAAAATCTCACACCCAGCCAGCTCTGCCTAGTTCATCTCTCATTGCCCTTCCTCTGGGATTCCTGCCCTGCCACACTGAATCTGTCCTTGTTTTCACTGCCTGTTCCTTGTTGCGTTTTAACCTCTCTTCTCCCCCCCCCCCC